>CACRXK020014798.1:0-12775 GCA_902702795.2 Paramuricea clavata
TATGTATTATTACATGAATACCAATCGAATAATAAGCTTTCGAAAATTGTGAAATTACGGATTAAAATATTGTGCGTCCCAAAAACAAAAATTACAATACATTTCATAGTAAATATTCTGATTTTCGAAAGCTTATTATTCAGATGATATTTATGTAAACGTCTTCAAACTGTTTACTTACTATTTTCGAGGTGGTCTTTTTAGCGATTTGGTTCGCATTTCTTAATTTGAACACTTTTTAACACTCGTCCCCAGTCCTCTCATCAACTTCGGAATGGCTAATTCGGTCACAAAAACGAGGTCGAAAAGGCTTTATATTAAAATATACATAAACGAAATGTACATAAACGAACAAAATGAAGTATACATACGCACGCTAGCTTTGGAAAGTAGATTGTTAACACTGAAATATCCCAAAAGCATGGATTATCCTGAAAAGATGTCCCCAGTAATGTTAATTAACCAACTCTTTTGTTCAAGGCCTGCAATTGGTGTTGAGTGTTTCGTAGACCCTCTCTGTACAACCATTTCCCACATTTTAGAAAGATGCAATGTCATTTGATTTGTTTCCGACCAATTCTGAATCCCTTCATCCTTGGCGGATGCAGAATCCAATTCTGATTTTGCTGGGGCACTTGCCGTTATATCATCGATCGGCAAATTTGACCGAATTTTTGCATGTCACTCACTCAATCACATCCGCCAGGATGAGAAAAATCAGCGACAAGATCAGGGTTCGTCAGGGCTCCAAGACCAAGAATTCAAAGACTTTCAAAGATTTTTTCTGCCTATTGTCAAAGACTTTTCAAAGACCTTTGAGAGCAATCAGGTGTCGAAAAATTGCGAGTGTATAAGCACCATTTTTACCAGGTAATTAGTCCCGTCAAATCACATCCTAAAATGCACTTTTTCGTCGATATTTGCGAAAATCTTGTTTCAATCAATCTATTTTATTAGCTAGGAAATCGTATAATCAAATAATCACTGAAGAATTTCACTTAAAGACTTTCTTCGCTTTTTCACACAATCCAAAGACTTTTCAAAGACCTTAAAGACCTGCATTCAAGTTTAAAGACTTTCAAGGATTTCAAAGATCGCTACGAACCCTGAAGATGATTAGTGTGAACCAGACTTAAAGGTGAATTTTATGACTAATTTTACAGACTGCAAGCCAGGGAACCATTACAGAAAGTGTAGGTGGACTTGCTCAAATTCCTCGACTCCCGATTTCAAGTTCGCCTATCGACTCAACTCAACTCAACTCAAGCCATTGACTCAACTCAACTCGAGTGAAATCAATGACAATGACTCGAATCCACTCGTGACTCGATCAGCACTCGACACAACCACACATGTAAAAATCTCACAACTTGACAACCAGATGTGTTATAGCAAGCTTGTCAACACGTTGTAACAACGCCGTTATTTTATCAAGTTGCTACAAGTTATCACTCACAACTTGTTGACAAATTGTTGAATTGTAGGAGGATAACAAGTTTCTGAAACAACTTGTAGCAAGTCTGCTGAGCTCAGCAACCTTGTAGCGAGTTGTGAAAAAGTTGGGACTGGAAACAAGCAGTACGAACACATCCTGTTGACAAGTTGTTGGAACAGCATTACTACATGTCTGCTGCAGGTTGTTACAACTTGTGCGTTTTTACGCGTGTACTGGACTTTTGAGTGACTTCACCTGCGCGTGACTCAATTAATACAACACTGCCCTAACAATATATTCAAAATACACTTTTGTCAACAGAGCAAGCGGGTGAAATTTTCTCACGGGCTGTCGAGCTAAGCAGGCCAGCCCGGTGTCCATATATAATCACGAATTGCCATATATATCAATGAATTGCAATGGGTATGTTCGTAAGATATCAACGGTTATATACCAATGATCAACGATTTGAAATTGTGAAAATTTTCAATGAGCCAATAAAGCACCCTACAGTGTGATTGACTTTTAAAATTCCTGATAGAACTTTCCAGCTCTAACAAAGAATCGTTAAACGCTCGACCTCTGCCGTCAATTTCCGAAGTGGACATCTTCACAACATCGCATCCTTGTTAAGGCCCACACAGAACGCAGTTCGACAACGCGACGCGAATTTTTAGTTTTCGAATTTTTAGTTTTCGTCAACGGATAAAAATTTTACAAGATATGCAGACCAAATAGCTAAAATTGCTTAAGTGGTTCCGAATATTTGAAAAACATTGAAAAATATTAAAGTTAAATGTCATTGAAAACTGAAAATTCGCGTCGCGTTGCCAAATCGCGTCCGGTCCGTATGTGCCTTTAAAGATCCAGACACACCGGACGCGATTCAACAACGCGACGCGATCTTTTAGCATTTAAAAGTTAATAAAACAGCCAATGAGAGCAAATTTTAAAAAAATATGTAAACCAAATAACTCAAAATGTTATAGCGCTTCTAAATATTTGGAAAATTTAAACTAGGATCAAAGTTATCGGGTCAGTGAAAATCGAAAAATCGCGTCGCGTTGTCGAATCGCGTCCGGTGTGCATATCTGGACCTTAAGAGAGCGCGGCCACAAAAATCTTAAATATTTATACTCCAAATATTTCAGACATGTTCTTCGGTTCTCGCTCGTTAAAAATCAAGATAAAGCACTTGTTTGACATATATGAACAAATCCTAATACATGGAACGGCTCAACCAATCAAAAACCAATATTAAAAGCGACGTCATGACCTTTTGTCACAAGACTTTGAATATTTCATTTCAGATCAAATTCTTGTCTGGACAAGACGCTCTACATAGGCCTACGTGGCAATAAAACGACTTACAAGGAAGTGATATACGTCTGTTGTTTAAAACGGTTCTTTCAGTTATAAATTTCAAGGAAATACTATTACAAATCCACGAAAACAAAGCCTGTGTATACGGATATCTTATATGGCTGTTTATGTGAGGATATTTGTACTTGAAACTGGTTGAAGTAAGAATATAATTTGCTTTATATTTTAAGAACGGTGAGTATAAAATATGACATCAAGCTTATATTTGGACAAGATTTGTAGAGCACAGCGATCAGTAGTACTAAGCATCTAATACTTGCTTTATTTTCAATTTAGCAAAACAGCGAGTAAATATGGCATCAAATTATCCACTTGGGTACGATGACGAAAGATTCGAATCGATAGTGAACCAAAATTTCCACTGTTTGATTTGCTACAACGTATTGAAAGACCCCGTGGTGTGCCGCAGAAACGAGCACCATTTTTGCCGCGGCTGCATCACGGAACATCTTCAAAGGAATTCCCATACATGCCCAACGTGTGCTGACGAGCTGAGTGTCGAAACATTGCAAGACGTTCCAAGAATTGTGAAGAATTACTTAAACGAACTAAGTATACGTTGCGATCATTACGACAGAGGATGTCGAGAACTTGTACAGCTGCAGAATTTAAAGCGACATGTCGTCGAATGCGGGTTTACTCCAGTCGTTTGTGGAAATCAAGGTTGTGGTGAGACAATCAGTAAAAGAGATCGTACATATCACGAGAGTGAACTGTGTCAATTTAGAAAGTTGAAGTGTCACAACTGTGGAGAAATCAGCACGATGATGGCGGGAATGAAAACGGAAGTCGCAAACCTGAACACAAACATCAACACGAATCAGGCGGATACCCGAACGAAATTGGCAAACACGAACACGAACATGGCAAATATTAGAACTGAAATAGCAGATGTAAAAACGAAAATGGAAAACACGAACACGAAACTGGAAAACATGAACACGAAAATGGCAAATTTGCACGCGAAAGTGGAAGCGAAATTCGAAGCGATGAATAATGAAGTGAGAGAAGTGAAAATAAGTTTAAATGAAGTAAAAGATGGCTTTGATCACTTGAAAGAAACAGTACTTGAGAAGATAGAGAGCAAAGAAAGAAAGCAGGAGGAAATCACAAGAGATGTAAGTGGCACAGCGAGTGGCGGGAGAGAAAATCAACATATATTTGTTGCTGGTGGTGTGGAGACAAACTTGGTAGAAATATTTAACTACCGTCAGAGATTGTGGTCTTTATTAAAGCCCATGCCAGGGAATCATCGCAGCGCATCTTCATTTGTTTATAATAATCACGTGACTGTAGCGGGAGGTTGGGGCCGTGATAGTGGTGCTGTAGATAACATGATCCAAATGAACATTCACCCAGTCCCTGATCTCTCAATTAACTGGAGTGATTTTGCTGCTAAACTCCCTGCCAAGTTGCGTGCACACAGCAGTGTGGTGTACAAGGATAGCTTGTTGGTTACTGGAGGTATTAATGCAGA
The DNA here is from genome assembly GCA_902702795.2 of Paramuricea clavata. NCBI lineage: Eukaryota > Metazoa > Cnidaria > Anthozoa > Malacalcyonacea > Plexauridae > Paramuricea > Paramuricea clavata. Next base: position 4,296 of record CACRXK020014798.1, read on the forward strand.
TCAACATGTCTACTCTGACTGTATTCACGAAGTCCAACTTAAACCACCTTACACTGTTAAACTGGTATCCAAGATGCCTGAACCAAGAGTTCATCACAGCACAGTACTATGTGATGATAGTATTTTGATCATTGGGGGAAGGGAATCACAGCACTACGAAAACAACCTTAGCAGTGTGTTAAGGTATGACATCAAGAAGAATGAATGTCAACAGTTACCTGCGCTTCCCTATCCAGTGAGTGAAATGGCGACAGTCAAGTGGGCTGAGAATGTCGTGATCATTGGTGGGGCTGACAAGGATGACAAAGCATTAAACAATGTTATAATTTATAACATGAAGACTGGAAACAGTCATATGTTGCCTCCCATGTTACACAAGAGGATAGGATGTATGGCAGTTGTTATTGAGAATACGATTGTAGTACTAGGAGGGATAGATGAGAGAGTGAATGTTTTGAAATCAGTTGAAGGTTTCAATTTTGGGCGATTTTCATGGGAGGAACTTCCTGACATGAAGGAAACAAGATGGTTCGCTACAGCTGTTGTGGTCTAGACATGATGGAAAATTATTGTATATATACTTTGTAGAATTTTTGAACTTTGACATATATTTCAAACGTTTTGGAATTTAGTGCTCCTATGAGCACATTTGAGGGACCGGTCATAAAGTAAAAGGGGGGGTGGACTGTTTTGAGCACGGTTGAAGGAGTGGGTCATCGAAAGTTAAGCGCAATCATAAGGGTGGGCCATGTAAAAATATGCAGAAGATTGGGCCCCAGTCATTTTTTTGTGTTAAAAATTTCCACACAAAGAACAAGATATCTGGTTTTTTGGGCTAAGTACTGAAATTTGGTATGAAAAATTAAGATAGTCCTTGGAAAGCAATTGCAACGTACTCGTCCGGAAAATTTTTTCACCTGATAAAGTTGTCGACGGGGGGGGGACGTTCTTGTCCGAAAAAAAATTTTCCCGGAAAAAATTGGAAAAGGGGTGGGTCATAATATTTCAGCACCAATTTAAGGGTGGGCTACAAATTTTCGTGCAGCTTTTAAGGGGTGGGCTACCAAAAGTGCAGACACCAAATATATGATTTTCCCAGCCCACCCCCCCCTTTTACTTTATGACCGGTCCCTGATCTATATCAAAGAACTGCTTGACTGTTGTGATGTGGAATTTTTTGTAAATATTATGTAGAGTAGATCAATGTTAGAATTAATGCATGGTAGAAATTTGAAATATAGTTTGATATTTTTTCTGGTTTATAACATATAAATTAAAGAACTATTTTATCCCATAACCCAACAGTCTTGTTGTTCACTCTCATGAACTTTGATGAGAGTTTTTGTTCGTTTGACCAGAACATCCAGACAACTCTCATTAACTCCCATGCCACTCTTGTTCCCAGTGTTTGAAAACTCAGGTAAGTAGAGTTTGGTTGGTTCACCAACTCTCATCAACTCTCATTGACTTTGAACTGGATCAAATTTTAATGAGAGTTGAGAAGAGTTTTCGCTAGTATTGCGCAGCTAGTCTCTCCAGTCAACTCTCATCAACTCTTATCCAAACTCTCGCTTCTCAACTCTCATGCAAACTCTCGCTTCTCAACTCTCATCAACTCTCATGCAAACTCTCGCTTCTGAACTCTCATCAACTCTCATGCAAACTCTCGCTTCTGAACTCTCATCAACTCTCATGCAAACTCTCACTTCTCAACTCTCGTCAACTCTCATGCAAACTCTCGCTACTCAACTCTCATCAACTCTCACGCAAACTCTCGCTTCTCAACTCTCAGCAACTCTCATGCAAACTCTCACTTCTCAACTCTCATCAACTCTCATGCAAACTCCTGCTTCTCAACTCTCATCAACTCTCATGCAAACTCTCACTTCTCAACTCTCATCAACTCTCGTGCAAACTCTCACTTCTCAACTCTTGTCAACTCTCATGCAAACTCTCAACTCTCATGCAAACTCTCGCTTCTCAACTCTCATCAACTCTCATGCAAACTCTCGCTTCTTAACTCTCATCAACTCATGCAAACTCTCGCTTCTCAACTCTCATCAACTCTCATGCAAACTCCTGCTTCTCAACTCTCATTAACTCTCATGCAAACTCTCACTTCTCAACTCTCATGCAAACTCTCGCTTCTCAACTCTCATCAACTCTCATGCAAACTCTCGCTTCTCAACTCTCATCAACTCTCATGCAAACTTTCACTTCTCAACTCTCATCAACTCTCATGCAAACTCTCGCTTCTCAACTCTCATCAACTCTCATGCAAACTCTCGCTTCTCAACTCTCATCAACTCTCATGCAAAACGCTCGCTTCTCAACTCTCATTTTCGTTTGGTGTAAAACGTAAAGTTGTCCAATCACAATGTTGGTTGCAAAACTCAGAAACAACTTTCTATCTCGGCATGGGGACCCTCTTGAATGCAAATGGTAATATGCGCAATGACTGCAAACAATATGAAATTTTCAGTATAGACTAATTTGAGCCACAAAGATTTCAATTCTGCCAATCATGAAGATGAAATATCAAGAAAGCTAACTCGGATCGGAGAATGTTGTAATTTTCTGCCTCCGTGAACTGGCTATGTTGACGTCTTGCACACGCACGTGACAAGAAAAATAGCCCAGGCAACATATGGAATAAAAAAATTTTCTTACACTGTAATTTACAACACTGACAAATTGCTGTTCAACAGCAATTTGTCAAGCACAACTTGCAACAAAATGAACTAATCAAAAACCACTAAATAATACAAATTAAAACACATATATTTGCAATACAATGCCATAAACAAGCATACCAAATACTTTTGTTTGGGTCAATAGTGATTCCATGACCTTCAGCTGATGATCACAAGTTGAATTATTCGATTAATTGCACCAACTTTCTTGCTTTTTATATGAACAATCTTATTCGTATCATATTCAAGAACGGCAGCAGCAAAAGAGCTGCAAGCTTTGTTAAAATTCACCATTTTTCACAAACTTTTTAATATTTTGTCATATAAATTTTTTGAGAAATTCAGAAACTTCGAACTTGGAATTGGGACGGCGGTCACGAAACAAGCGGTCCTCGACGAGCTGCAATACTTCATTTTGTGACAAAATTTTGTTTACCTAACCCGTTACCCATCGGTGCCCCCACAGAACGCCCAGCTCCTTACCTCGTGTTCCATTCTAAACATACATTGTCAGATCACCTGGAGTGCGCCCGGAGACTATCATGCATAAATTACGCAAAATGAACTAATTACGCATTCAAGAAAACAAATTAACAACAAGTAAAATAAATCATTCTATTTGAATTTTCTGTGTTAACTTTAAAATAGATCTATAGAAATGAGCTCTTAGAGAACAAATTATATATGCAATTAAAATAACGATCAGCTTCTAAAAAAACTGAAATTAATTCTGTGATCTATGTCTCGTGCTTTCCATTGACCAAGTCTAATGTGCGGTGCAAATGATTATGATCATAAATACAAGCCAGCTGGCAAAATTCACATAATTCGTCTGCTCTACCACCAAAATCAAAATGGCACAATCTATGAGAATGAAAAGGGTTACTTGTTAGCATCGAACTTGTCTGCAAAACAAAATTCTTCTCTTTTTTGAGAAGCGTGAAAATCTGGACCAATATAATATATGAAGTGCTGGCTGACTTACTAAACTAGAAAAGTGGCAATAAAGTTTCAACGTGGAAGAGAGATTCACGATATTTAAAAATCTTATTACAGATTTTCTTTGTCGTTCTTGGTATAAAAGATATTACACTTCATTTCAAACAAAATAATTATGCATTCCGCCAAAACCACTGTAAAACTATTTTCTATCTTGAGTGATTCTCGGGTCATTTCAATGCTAAATTCTATTTTATACTTCTGTCTATTTTGGATTAAAGCACACGCTATGTATAAGATTTCTACTGGTATATTTTTTAGTTTTAAAAAGTCATAGTAATGGTTGTGACGTTATTGAATTAGATTTAATTAAAAATAATAAGAAGGCGGATGGTAGAATGTTTTCGTTTGAACTGTCTCAGATAGTTTGGGAGAATTTCTAAAATGGGTTTGTAAATAATCTTAATCGTAACCTCTCGGCTAGTTACCATTGTTCTGATATTGATTAGGCCATGCATTGACCATTACACACGCAAAAGTCTCACATCTTGTGGCAAGTCTGCCAACAAGTTGTCAACAAGTTTGGAACAAGCTGTTAACAACTTGTAACAATCTTGTTGGTATTATCAGACAATGTTGCAAGGTTGTTCCAACAAGTCCAATACAGTCATGATATAACAATGTTGTTACAACCTTGTGTCATCAACCTTGTAACATTCTTGTTATATCACGACTGTATCAAACTTGTTAGAACAACTTTGCTACAAGTCTGATAATGCCATCAAGCTTGTTACAAGTTGTTAACCCCTTGTTTCAAACTTGTTACAACAACTGGGAACAAGCAGTGCGAACACAACTTGTTGACAGCTTGTGAACAGATTTATAAAACGTGTTATATCATGACTGTATCAGACTTGTTAGAACAACTTTGCTACAAGTGTGATAATGCCATCAAGCTTGTTACAAGTTGTTAACAGCTTGTTCCAAACTTGTTACAACAACTGGAAACAAGCAGTGCGAACATAATTTGTTGACAGCTTGTGAACAGATTTTGTAACAATTTGTTTGCAGACCTGTAACAACCTGTGCGTTTTTACTGTGTAGCCCGGCCAGCGAGGGTTCACTGAGTTCTCAGTATAAAACAAAGGCAACATACCACTTCTAAATTGCCAGTCTTGCCTTTTCCAATCAGTAGTTGTTCACTAAACACACAGAATTAATATCATTCAACAAAGTCTACTCACTATTAAATCAACACGACACGACAAAATAAGATTATACGCACCCTGTCGCAAACGTTATGGTGCCTTTCTTCTCCTTCGGCAACGAATGAGTAATACTAAAACACAATTAAAGGTATAAAGCAACTTGAATGTCTGACTGTTAACTTTGTTTCATTTTGATATTCCTGTCCATAACTCAAGTCATTCTAACTCATTCTTCGGTGTAAATTCGCTCAAAAATATATTAATAATGGGGGTCTTTGTATAATATTATATGCATGGGTGGATGTACATATTTACTCAACATTTTCAGTGAATTTCATGGATACTTTCTTGCGATGGCACGGTAAAAACCATTTTGGAATTTTACAGCTGGATATCTATAAACCTATACTTACCTAGACTGTTCAATATTAATTTTGTCTTTGGTATTCGTTGCCATAAAAATTTGCGTCACCGTTTCAATAATCTTCGAACTTGTGAAAATCCAGTCACCCTGCGTTAAAAATGTCCAGATATATTGAACCAGCTAATGTCACTTTTGATGGTTTGAACTAGCACTCTTGTCATGGAAAAACATGACAAAGTTGAACATATACAGACGAGCAAAGAAGAAAGGAAATGATGAGAAAGAAGGTGGCGGACTTCAATACAGGAATATTTTAAAAAAAATTTTAAGGAAATAATTTATGACATTATTAGAATTGATGCTTGAGATGTTACTCTGAGTGCATATTCACACCAGGCAAGCTTAAAAAATACGCCTGTCCACGGTGGGAATCGAACCTACGACCTTCGGAAGGTTCGATTCCCACCGTGGCCAGGCGTAATTTTCAAGCTTTCCCGGTGTGAATATGCACTCAGAGTAACATCACAAGCATCATATTCACCTGAGTACACTACACCAACACAGAAAAATTATTAGAATTATTGTCATCTTTTTTCCATAGTTTTTTCTTGGTCGTTTAACTGAGCGAGCTAAGTTTAGCTGCAGTATACAGTACTTTAAGTTATTGTCAAAATATTGATAGGGTAAACGCAAAAACAGGCGTACTTTATACCGTGGATATAAGGTATGCCAAAAACAGGCGTACTTTATATCCACAAACCGTGGCGATAAGACAATCCGAAACATGTGCTAGAAACATGAAGATATATAACCAAAAAATTTAAGGAGGAAAATCCTTACTCTTGAGGCAAGACCTTTTGTCAAACAGTTAGCGTAAAATCTTGAAGGGGGGGGGGGGTCTTCATTAAAAAGCTGTTACTCCTGGATTCTGTCACTATTCAGTAAACATCATTGTTACACACTATACACGATGTACCATGCAATATTACCTTATCTTCCTTTTGTTCACACGTTGTGTGAAGTATTAAAACATTATCACCCAGTGAACTCACTGATATCCCTTAAGAAATAAAACTTTGGTTATAATAATATCCAACACGATGTATACTGGCAAACTAATATTCAATACAACTAAAACTAAAATTTAATACCTTTGACTTCGGAATGAAGAACCTTCTCCTTCACTTTGAAATTTGATGGTTCCACCAAATATATCGCCTAAAAATGTATTCACCATCAAAATTTTCCAGGATTTTCTGACCGTCCGTTTTTGCATTGGGCTAATTCCAATTTCGGCAATTTTATTTTAAATAAAATCCTAATCAATCCCAGTTCTAACTCTAATCTAATACTAATTCTAACCGTAGTCCTAAGCATACCCTAAGTCAACATTGTGATGTCATTTATCAGGGCATAAAATAGGCACTGTTCTAATATAAAATGGGTATATATATTAGAGAGGTGTCCGTATTAGAGAAATGTTATAGAGTTGGTATATTAGAGAGTTGTCTGTATTAGAGAGGTGTCTTAATTAGAGAGGCATTCTGTATTAGAGAAATGTCCGTATAAGAGAGGTGTCTGCATTAGAGAAGTGTCTGTATTAGAGAGGCGTTCTGTATTAGATAGGTGTCTGTATTAGAGAAATGCTTGTATTATAGAGAGTTATTCTGTATTAGAGAGCCGATCTGTATTAGAGAGGTGTCTGTATTAGAGAAGTGTCTGTATTGGAGAGATGCTTGTATTATAGAGAGGTATTCTGTATTAGAGAGCGTCTGTATTAGAGAGGTGTCTGTATTAGAGAGTGTCTGTATTAGAAAGGTGTCCGTATTAGGGAGGTGTCTGTATTAGAGAGGTGTCTGTATTAGAGAGGTGTCTGTATTAGAGAGGTGTCTGTATTAGAGTGTGTCTGTATTAGAAAGGTGTCTGTATTAGAGAGGTGTCTGTATTAGAGAGGTGTCCGTATTAGAGAGGTGTCTGTATTAGAGAGGGTCTGTATTAGAGAGGTGTACGTATTTAGAGAGGTGTCTGTATTAGAGAAGTGTCTGTATTAGAGAAGCATTCTGTATTTAGAGAGATATCCGTATTAAAGAAGTGTCTGTATTCGAGGAGTGTCTGTATTAGATGATTTAGAGAAGCTTTTTGTGTTAGAGATGTGCCGTCAGGCTCTGTTTGAATATATTAGCAAAACAAGAAAACAAATCTTACTGTACCTCATTAGTGACGATAAGCACACGTGATCTTGGTTTGTAACCATGGCGATCATATTTCACCACATCGATACAATACTAAAAGATGATAATAAACAGCTGTTTAGCAAAAATATAATGCGATATCAAAGTCGATCTCATTTTCAAGAAACATCGCAATTCTAATTAAAGTTCTAAAAGACTAAGGAATGATGACTGTCAAAGAGTTAAGAGTTTAGGATCTGATACTAGATCTTCTTGATCAATTATTTTATTGCAAACAAATGCTGACTACCTACCTTCGTTTCTTCTGCATTAAAAATCGAATCAAAAGCACTCCTTTTCAATGACTCTTGCGTTGGATCTGAAATTGCAAAAAGAGAGTTGGATAATGTCCCCAAGACAATTGAACGATTGATTTAATGGAAAGAACAGCGTCCTACCCAATCTGCTGTACATAAACGGCTCAGAAACACTTTCTTCGTAACACGTTTTCCTTCCTTTAAATGCTTCACTGGCTGCCAACTTCATTGTAAGCTAAAGAATAATTTATCATGTGTTGAAACTTACAGTAATCAAAACAAGGATATAAATTAAACTACTTTTACTAACACTGAATAGTCTCATCAGGTCGAAAGATATATTAAGGGTCAGTATATGTATACATAAACTTGTGGTTAGAGCTCGACAAGTGGACTCTGTACAGTAGCTCAGTTGGTTAGAGCTCCACAACTGTCTCTCTGTAGCTCAGTTGGTTTAGAGCTCGACAACTGTCTCTCTGTAGCTCAGTTGGTTAGAGCTTGACAACTGTCTCTCTGTAGCTCAGTTGGTTGGAGCTCGACAACTGGCCTCTGTAGTTCAGTTGGTTGGAGCTCTACAACTGTCCTCTGTAGCTCAGTTGGTTAGAGCTTGACAACTGTCTCTCTGTAGCTCAGTTGGTTAGAGCTTGACAACTGGCCTCTGTAGCTCAGTTGGTTAGAGCTTGACAACTGTCTCTCTGTAACTCAGTTGGTTAGAGCTTGACAACTGTCTCTCTGTAACTCAGTTGGTTAGAGCTTGACAACTGTCTCTCTGTAACTCAGTTGGTTAG
>CACRXK020014799.1:0-12774 GCA_902702795.2 Paramuricea clavata
TATATATATATATATATACTATATATATATATATATATATATATATATATATATATATATATATATATATATATATATATATATATATATATATATATATATATATATATATTAATGTACAGTTCCTGTGAAAGTCTAGCTTGCAAAAAGGACAAGACCATTTAATTTACCTGTTGTCGTTCCAATAAAATTTTACATTCTTCCTTGCACGAAGATAATGTCTAAACAAATAATATTTTTTAAAAAAACACATCAATCATGCAAAACTTCGCAAGTTTCGGTTTGGGAGATTCATTCATTTCTAAAACTGACGTACCTCCTGTAGTTTCAAATTTTCGTCCAAGACAGAGTTCAAACGCTTCTTCAAAGTTAAAGCTTCAGCTTCAGCCTACCAATTAGAACATTGTAAATCTTTATACCTTGTAAAAAGAAGTATTACCGCACAAAAAAAGAAGGTTCTCGTCATCATGTACTTTGTGATACCTTAAAATAAAGATACATTCAGTTGAAATATACCTCTTTTGATCTTGTTTCAAACTCCATCTTCAGCATATCCTGGTGCTCCTAGAAATACACCGTGTACAAATGATGAACCGAAAATCACAAAACAAAAACATTGAGCAAACTAGTTGTACGAGTTTATATTAACTTACCATTGTATTCTTCAGCTCCTTCTCTAGAGTTCGCGATTTAGTTGTTCCTAAACAACAAGAAAAAGACGTAAAGGTGCTGAATTTTCATCTTCCGTATTTCTTCGGTCCCTTACAAAACTTTCACATTATGATTCCCAGTGTTCCATGGCCAATTCTACGCACAAAATAACATTTTCACATCTGAAATTAATTTTCACATATATATACCTTTCATTTCGTATGTCATAAAATTGTTAGACATAAATTACACAATTTTAAATTTCACATATCAATCACAATATGCATTCAAATATCACAAATCATTCGTATATCACAAATCCTTCAACCCACATAAAATTTCAGATTGTGAAATGATAGCTGAATTTTCCCTTAAAAGGGGGTAATAAGCATGGTAAATTATTACATAAAGGAAATACATTTGCAAAGGACCATTTGCATTATAGACTAAATTTTGATCTAGACAAAAATTTCATCACAGCTTGAAAGAGCATCACAAAATTAGTAATGTTCCAAAGTTTCGTTGCGAAATGTTGTAAAATGCGGATAATATAGCCATGCGAAGTTTGCCGTTTTTCAGTCATTTTGTATTACGCACGGGAAATTGACAGCCCAATCGGGTGTTGGGGCATCAATTTCCCATTTGTAATACAAAATGACTGAAAATTGCAAATTTCTCGTGATGCTCTTTCAAGCTGTGATGAAATTTTTGTCTAGATCAAAATTTAGTCTATAATGCAAATGGTCCATTCACAACATTTTAAAGGATCACAAAGGAAATCATTATCGTGGTATAATTATCACTTACAAAGCGCCTTGGATTCATTTTCGCCAAAGAGGCAGGCAATTAAGTCTCGCCTCCAATATTTGGGCTCGACTTCAGTTATAATATTAATCACTGCCTACCTTCATCTTGGTATTTTTGACGTTTTCGGAGCTCTTCCTTGAAAAACAATTAAGAAAATACATTTGCATGAATGCGATTGCTAAACAATGACATCAGTTGAAGACTATATGACGATATACAGCAGAACGTTGCTAGCGTATATTATTACATACCAACAGAAATAATCGAGTTCTATGGATTGAACGGTACCTTCGCATTTTCGGACTCCTTCTTGTAACGTTCTACTTCTTTCTCGCTTTTCTTGCATTTGATTTTGTAGCTAAAACGGGAGGGGAAATGAGAGAAATTGTACGATCTTCCCATAATATAGCTCTGTTCTCTAAAAACGTACTCCCCATAGTACAGCTCCGTTCTCTGAAAACTTACTCCCCATAATACAGCTCTGTTCTCTAAAAACTTACTCCCTATAATACAGCTCTGTTCTCTAAAAACTTACTCTCCATAATACAGCTCTGTTCTCCAAAAACTTACTCCCTATAATACACCTCTGTTCTCTAAAAACTTACTCCCTATAATACACCTCTGTTCTCTAAAAACTTACTCTCCATAATACAGCTCTGTTCTCCAAAAACTTACTCCCTATAATACACCTCTGTTCTCTAAAAACTTACTCTCCATAGTACACCTCTGTTCTCTAAAAACTTACTCCCTATAATACACCTCTGTTCTCTAAAAACTTACTCCCTATAATACACCTCTGTTCTCTAAAAACGTACTCCCCATAATACAGCTCTGTTCTCTAAAAACTTACTCCCCATAATACAGCTCTGTTCTCTAAAAACTTACTCCCCATAATACAGCTCTGTTCTCTAAAAACTTACTCCCCATAATACACCTCTGTTCTCTAAAAACTTACTCCCCATAATACAGCTCTGTTCTCTAAAAACTTACTCCCCATAATACACCTCTGTTCTCTAAAAACTTACTCCCTATAATACACCTCTGTTCTCTAAAAATTTACTCTCCATAGTACAGCTCTGTTCTCTAAAAACTTACTCTCCATAACACAGCTCTGTTCTCTAAAAACTTACTCCCTATAATACACCTCTGTTCTCTAAAAATTTACTCTCCATAGTACAGCTCTGTTCTCTAAAAACTTACTCCCCATAATATAGCTCTGTTCTCTAAAAACGTACTCCCCATAATACAGCTCTGTTCTCTAAAAACTTACTCCCCATAATACACCTCTGTTCTCTAAAAACTTACTCTCCATAGTACAGCTCTGTTCTCTAAAAACTTACTCCCCATAATACAGCTCTGTTCTCTAAAAACTTACTCCCTATAATACACCTTTGTTCTCTAAAAACTTACTCCCCATAATACAGCTCTGTTCTCTAAAAACTTACTCCCTATAATACACCTCTGTTCTCTAAAAACTTACTCTCCATAGTACAGCTCTGTTCTCTAAAAACTTACTCCCCATAATACAGCTCTGTTCTCTAAAAACTTACTCTCCATAGTACAGCTCTGTTCTCTAAAAAGTTACTCCCTATAATACAACTCTGTTCTCTAAAAACTTACTCTTTAATCGTCTCCAGTGCTCGAGATTTCAATTCTTCTTTCTTGTCTTCATTCTCTTTCGCAAGTTTTTCTTGTTCTTTCGCATACTCCATTTTCTCAGCGAGCTCGCGATTCTTTTCTCGGAGCTTGGAAAAAGACAAAGACGCGCATGCATCAAGGTTACATTCTACAGCGCTTTCACACCAAAATGCATCTTAAGCACGCCCATTTCCGCCAAAAACTCCTGCTTACCTTCTCATTCAAACGATCCAGTTGTTGGAGTAGTGTCTCCCTCTCGCGTTCCTGACTTTCAATTTTTTTAAATAAAGTATCCATGCGACTTGTCAAACGTTCTCGCAGTAATTCACTTTCTTCAAGTTTCGTCCTACAATCTCGCAGGCTCGCTAAGACTGAAGCTTTATCTTCTCCACTCATCTTCATTTCTTCATTCAAATCTTCGATCTGTTGGACAACAATTAAAGCTAAATATGCTAGATTTGTCAGTTCTAAACTATTCTCTCTAAAGGTCCAGTATAAAGGCCTTTCCTTATTGGTACAGTATTACTACAGGAGGAAACGCCACCTAAACTACTGTATAACTAATTATGTATACTGGATAGCTTTTCTATTCTAATCTGTTCCCCATGGGCGGATTTACTGGGGGGATTTACCCCCCAGAATCTCTCTAACCCCTTTTATAAAGTGTTCAACCCCACCAAAATTTCGCCTCACTCCTCCTATTTTGTGTGAAAGTCTTCAACTCTAACGCCTAACCCCTGTCATGCAAAGCTCATTCAGTGCTGCCGCTTGCACTCACTAGAAATGTTTCCAGCCCTCCTTTAAAAAAAATGAAAATCCGCCCTTGCTGTTCTCCATAGAGGGCATCTAGTGGCATCTATACCTGTTTCAATAGAGCACTTCGTCCGCTGTCTGTCCATTCCAATCTCTTTACAGCGCTCTCCAAGTCTTGTTCAAGCTACGAAAAACGAACAATCATTATGAAAAGATGAAGGCCTTTTGCCACAAAGGTATAATGACCAGTACAAGTACCACCGGGTGCAAATTTGAAGAAGAAAAGTTGAAAAATGTCAACTGCTGTAGCCCAAACCTTTTCCTTCTCTCTTTCACAATTATCTAGTTTATCATTGAGACCTTCTAGTTTCTTTAAAAGACGTCGTTCCCGTTCTGATCTTTCTATTTCTTCATCGTCACTTTAGAAAGAGAATGAAACATGTTTATGTAATGTAATGATACGAGGGGCTGTTTTGCGATATTGTTAAGATTAATTCAAACTCCTTTCACCTTTCTAATAATTACTAACAGAAATAGTACCTTTTTATCAGTTTCATTTTATTTTTTATCTTCTTCTCATTCGCACTTTCGTTCATCAAGTTCTGTAAGAAATGCCCAAACAGCGCTCAGGATAAGACTCGATGTGTAATGACGACGAAGAGCCTTCATGAAGTTAATTCATGAAGTTAATGCCATGTTACTGGGTGTGTGCATGTCGCACACAGTATCTGCTCGGTGCATGGCTTCCAAACAAAGCAATTTCACATGTTTGAGATGAGGCTCTACTGGCTCAAAGTAGCATCATTTCACATAACCTCACCTGATTTCAAGTAATTTCAAGTCTACCTTAACACTTTTCAGTTCATCAAGAAGTTTCCCAACCTCCTTTTTTTCTTTACTTGCTAAACGTTCCTGATAGAGGACAAAAACATGTTAGGATTGTCTTACAATGTGGACTCCAGGTGTTTCTCTCTGCCCACGTTGGGTACAAGATAGTGGGATAGAACTGTGAAGTTCGCAAATTTTGTATATATTTGCATTACGCGCGGCAAAAATAACCATTCTTGAGCCAAAAGTGGTTATTTTTACCGCGCGTAATACAAATATATACAAAATTTGCGAACTTCGCAGGGCTATATTTTCGTCATTTACAACATTTAGCAACCACTCTTTGCAATTTTACTCATTCTAAGACGCTCTTTCTAGCTGTGGTGTTGGATTTCGTTCGTCTTGCCTTGATCAAAATTTAGTCTATAGCTCTGGAATCACTCATTGATTCTCACGTCTGCTCGTGTAGATAGAGGAAATTTATGCTCTAACTTCTGCGTCATTATGTATATTACATTGATGATTCTACATATCAACACAACCCCCACCTGGTCGTAAATCTGTCTAACTTTTGATTCAAGTTCTTGATCTTTTTTTGTCTTTTTCTCACTATCACGTAGCTGCAAATGACCAAATTATAATCTTTAATTCAACAAGGGAAACTTATATATTGAAAGTATAACGCCCGTATTCTAAAAGCTCACTCACACTCACACTCAATGAGTGGAGGCTCAATCTGAGCTTCTCTTGAGTGTCAATGCTGTTTTTGAATAGCTGGAGGATGAGTAGTCACATAGTAAGGTATGACACTAGCCCTCCAGCTATTCAAAAACAGCAATTACAATCGAGAGAAGCTCAGATTGAACTTCCACTCATTGAGTGTGAGTGAGCTTTTAGAATACGGGCGTAAGAGCTACTATGTGAACGTTCGGAACATTTTCCAGCAAAAGTAAACGACCTATAGTGGTGTCAAACTTGCCTGATCGCGAAGATCCTGAATCTCTCGTTCTTTCTCTAAAGTTAGCCTCACACTTTCAGATAACAACTCTCTTTCAGCCTCTGCTCCCTGTGGAAGACGAGAACAACTTTATAATCTCGAACTGTCAGTGTACTGTAGGTAGTGACAATAGTGAGAAATCTGCAGATTGATATAGAGATACAACTACCTGAAAAATACAAGGAGAACTTCGTAGGTGGAGTTTAAATATGAAAGCTAGAGTCACAGCTAACCTGTCTGGCGAGTTCTTCAGCTCTTTGCCTCCTTTCTGCCTCTTCACGAGATTTCCGAGTCCGTTCACTGAGCAAAACACAAAGACGCGTTAATGATGTTACAGTATAGCAGTGGTTTGTGGTCTGAACGAGAAAAATATTGAAATGCTTCGACCGTTTAAGGTTTTGCGTCAAACGACTTCCAGAGGAGAAACCCAGGGGTGGAAAAAATAGACGAGCACTGCTTGCAGGAAAATGTTAAACAGCTGCAGGAAATTCGTTTGAATGAAGATTTGCTGTTGAAAATTTGAAGGAAACCTTAACACCCACGTCCCCCTATGGGCGCAACAACATATGGTTGACAGACATTATTCCTTGAATTGAAAACCATGGTCAGCTAGAACACTATATGTTTATGCACATGCAGATTTAGCACAAAAATACTCCGTTGGTCTGCAGGAAATTTTTGTCTCCAGGTTGTGCTCCCAGGAAGAAAATTCTTTTTTCCTGCCCTGGAGAAACCCGTGGCTGTGTCAAGCAGTTTTGACAAAAATCAGATCAGCGTAATTTATTTCCTTTTATTGTTTTAAAATACCTACCGTTCAGACCAAGAACCTCGTAAATCTAAAAAAACGAAAATGCAATTTTTAATGTTCTCTAATTTATAACTGATTTTTAAAGTATGAAGATGGTTTGAAACAACAAAAAGCCGAAGAGCATATTTACCATCTTCCACTCTTTGAAAGGATTCTTCAAGTCTCTTCACAGCATGGCGATTTTCACCGTCTGACCTGAAATGACAAATTCAATGCCAATGGAAATTCAATGCTAAATTTTGATCTAAACAAAAATTTTATCACAGCTTGAAAGAGCATCACAAAATTAATAATATTCCAAAGTTTCGTTGCGAAATGTTGTAAAATACGGATAATATAGCCTTGCGAAGTTTGCCGTTTTGCAGTCATTTTGCATTACGCAGGGGAAATTGACAGCCCAATACCATTTGGGGCTGTCAATTTCCCATTTGTAGTACAAAATGACTGAAGAACGGCAAACTTCGCAAGGCTATATTATCCGCATTTTACAACATTTCGCAACGAAACTTTGGAATATTACTAATTTTGTGATGCTCTTTCAAGCTGTGATAAAATTTTTGTCTAGACTTGACTAGATCAAAATTTATGTTTCATTATACAAGCAATGTAAAGCATGATAATTGAGCAAATAGTTTTAACAGCAATGTCACATGATTTTGATTTCTGTGTTGGTGTTATGTACTCAGGTGAATATGATGTTTGTGATGTTACTCTGAGTGTATATCCACACCGGGCAAGCTTGAAAAATATGCCTGGCTACAGTGGGAATCGAACCTATATAGACCTTTGGAATACCAGCCCAATGCTCTTCCAACTGAGCTACGCGCCTTCTGGCCTTCGTCCAGTTTGGATTTTTAGCACCACTAAAGGGGTTAAACATATACAAGAGTCCATCTCCTTACCTTTCGCGGTCCTCTCTGTCTCTTCCAATTTCCTTCGCAAGTCTGCGTTGTTCACTTTCCAAATCTTTTAACGAATCACGGAAATTGTCGCTTGGCTTTAAAGAGGAAAAAACGGTAGTTGTCATGAGCAGTATAGAAACGATCAGTATATGAAATAGTGTAAATAAGTTTACCTCAGGATTGTTCTGGTCAGCAAACCTAACCTGCAAGATGTACAACAAATTTATGAAAAACGTTAATGCTAAAATCTGATCTTTCAATAGACAGTGATTCCAATTATAGACTAAATTTTGATCTAGGCGCGAAGAACAAAATTCATCATCACAGCTAGGAAGAGCATGTTAAGTTTGGACGCGAAATGTTGCAAAATGCGGAAAATATAGCCCCACGAAATTTGCAAATTTTGTATTAATTTGTATTACGCGCGGGAAAATGCAACACTTTCGGCACAAAAGTGGTGCATTTCCCCGTGCGTAATACAAATTAGTAGAGAGTTTAAGCTTCCCGTTATACGGTCAAACGTCAAACGCCAGGCAAGGAAAAATTTTACGATATCAGGCAATAAAGAGTAAATATAAACTTGCTGTTTTAAAACTGATATACATACCATAATTATTCTTTCGACGCAATTAAGAAAGAAACTATGAAACAAAAACGTTCAACGAAAATTTTGCCAAGAAACTTCGAACCAGGCTGCAGTTTGCCGTTCCCGGAAACGTGAAGCTTAAACTCTCTAACACAAAATTTGCAAATTTCGTAGGACCATATTTTCCTCATTTCACAACATTTCGCGGCCAAACTTTGCAATTTCACTCATTTTAACATGCTCTTTCTAGCTGTGGTGGTTGTTTTGTTCTTCTTGCCTAGATCAAAATTTAGTCTACAGCTGGAATTCATCCATTAGCTTTCAATCGTCTTGATACCTGAGGCTTTGCTCGGTTCTGTTGTTCACTGCGTCTTCTTTGAATGCGTTCGGTGGAATGATCGAGCTCTGATCGCAACTGAAATGTAACAAGTTTAACAACTGAATCTTACTCTATTACAACTATTGAAGCTATATTAAACTATGACGACCCCATGCTTTCTATTGCAAAATTATATACATTTCAGTTACAACTGCAAAGCACTGATTTGCAAGACAAGTCATTTGGGGGGAGGGGGGTCCAAGGGAAATGCCCCCATGGAAAATTGTAAAACTGAGTAGAATCTCTAAAATACCATTTCTCGCATTTTTGGAGAAACATGACTTTTTGTATAGAATTCTGGCTATTACAAGAGGGTCTAGATGGGGGGTCTGAAAATCAGTAAACGGTAAAATTTTTGTATTTTAACGGTAAATCTTTGAAAAGTGTTCTCGGAAACGATAAACAGTATTTTTTCCTCACGCTTCACGGTAAATTTTTGGTGCTTTCACGACTGACGGTAACCGAAATTGAGTGAAGATATACCCCAGCAAAACCCTCTTACAAATATAACAATCACTGGACCAGCATGCACACTTAGGAGGCTATTCTGAAGGCATGCCAGAAAGCCAGCCAGCTTTGCTCAAAATATTTCAATTTTTCTTACTCTTCGAATCTCCTCATCTTGATCGTTATTAATATTCCTATAATGTTCCAGCATACGATCAGCAGTCGTTAGCACCTCGGATGTCGCTCTTAACGAGGTCGTTAAATCTTGGACTTTGTCTCTGGCATCATCATCGAGCATGGATCGTCTGAATGTGGCATTTCGACGAGGCGATCGAAGATGATTGGTTCGCAGTGATCTGCGGCTTGACGAGTGCGGAAGGTCTGTGTCGTCATGCCATGAATCAGAATCTGCCATGAGCAACGAGACCAATCCAAATATGACAAAGGACCCAAAGTAAAATCTAACAATAGATAGAAAGTCTAATGTATTTTATATTTGCTAAAGACAAGCCTTACGCTAAAGACAAGCCTTAGTACTTAATTCTTCTAATAAAGGGCCTTTGATTCAAATGCTCCAGGACATTTTTTCATCGACTTGGAGGCAGACATAACATGTAGTTCAAAGAACCAGTTATAAGCCTATCACAGTGGTTAGGGCATATGTCGTTCGTGGCCGGATTTTGAGGGGAGATGGTTTTGCACCTCCCCTTGGGAAATTTTCAATGATAGATCAAAGTGAAAATTAGACATTTTTTTTTGGTTTCTCACAAGAGTTTTTCTGTATCTCTGTGTCAAGTACCCTTTTAATGCAATGTTTTGAAAGAAGCTTTCTAGTAATTGTACAGTCATAATTCATTAATACACTGATACATATATGTACACTACATGCATACGTCACATCATTATACAGCCCATTACACAGTAAGCCCAAACTTTCTATGGGGGTCGTGAGCTAGACTGCTGCACCTTCCCTAAATTTTTCCCCACCTCCGCCACTATTTCCACCAAAATCCGGTCTTGGTGTTGTTTACCTCTGAGACCAGGGTTCAATTCATGTAAGATGTACTTGCGATCGACATTGTTTGATTATTATATGGCTCAGTCACATGTGACAAAAGAATGCTGCCTTTCAATTTGACTCAAACACCACAGGTTGAAATAACACTGAAGTATCACGGACGTTATATTTGGACCTTTATGGGGAACAACATAGAACCGACAGAGTCAACAAATTATTTGTGTGGAAGATTTTATTTATGTACATGGGAAAAACAAAAAAGCTGCAAAATGCTATAAATTGGAAATATGTAGAATTGAAATTATTATTATTTTATAACTGTATAACAATCATACTGTACTTCAGTCTACGATACTTTATAGGTGACTTTCACTAAGAGCAGCTGCAAAAAATGCAACTACAGTATAGGCCCTCTGGGAGGCAAATTTTTTGCAGCTGGGCCTGGTTAGGTCTTAAATGTACAAAATTTACACTCTCAAATACCCTTCAATAGTTAGTTGTATCGAGTGAGATACCCATAAGGTTTCACTAAGCATTATTGTGAAGCAGATGTTGGCCAACTGGCAGTTAATACCAGAGTGGGAAAATGTAAGTTCTTTTCATGATATATATGTAGTGGTCTTGTATTGGCTGGCAAATGTACATAACTGAGAACAGCGAGGTTTAATTTTTTACACCTGTAAAATGATCAACATATCTGAAGTTGACTGCACCATCTAATGCCATGTACCTACTGCAATGCTTTCTGAAATCCACCAATATCCATGACCTGCATGCATCAGCTGCTAGCATTTTATACAAGTAAAATTGCAAAATATATATATAACAAAACTAGTATATACAGTATAAACTAACAGTATATAATAGCACAATAGCACTATATATTATATATATCAGTATATCACGATGACATTTTGATACAATTGCGTCAAGTACATTTCCGTTTTGAAGTAATCAATAAAAATACCACTTGAAAGATGAAAGCCAATATCCATATAAACTAACATTTTTAGTGCACGCGAAATATACACGTCTACCCGCTAAACATTCTTCGATACAAATGCCCCTAAACTGTTTAAAAATTAATGAATCTATTTTAAAACATGTTACATGTCTTTACAATACCTTATTCTACCTTGGGACTAAGGCTCATTCAAATGTAACCGTTGATTCCTTTGAAAATGCCTCCGAAAGAACATTGTTTGGCATTGTTGATTGATGACATGTGCTTTCAATTACGCCAACTCAGTCGGACTTTCATTGGGATTTCAGTCGATTATTTGCAGGAATTTTGGAACTGGTAACTTCAAAGATAAAACTCAGCTTTCCCAGTAGTTTATTCCACAATTTTTGCATGCTAAGAAGGCAAAATTACCGTTGAAAATGCTCATTTGTTTACATGTAGATTAGTAATAAAATTTCAAAATAGTAAAATTGAAATCGCCGCTCCATTGTTTGGGACGCTTCTGCGCGTGCGCGGAAGTCACTGTCATCTTGGAAAACTCAAACTTGTTTGACCGGTTTTCAATCCTATATACATCCCTCAAAAGGGTTCGTTTGTTTCCGAAGTGATTCCGAAGCGAAGAACTCGAAATTTCGAGTCAAATTTTATAAAAAAAATCCGTATAAAAGTAGGAATACTGTTTTGCATTAATTACTAAAACTGGAAAATATTGTAAAACTTTCATGTTAACATTAAACTTTAATCGTTAGTACATATAAGTGGAATTTACATATAAAATTTCCTTCAATTATTAACTATCTCGAGAAGAAATATAGTCAAATCCCAGACGTCTTTCAAGCGATGTTATCTTGTACAGTGCTTTCACGTTGTAAACAAACCGAAACAGGTTTTACAAAAATTTATCAAAATAAAGCGCAATATATCAAAGAACTTCCTATTATCTGTGGAAATAAAAAGACTGTTCTGTTGCAGGATTAAAAACTACATAGCTACGAGATAAACCTTTAATGGCGAAGAGGACCCGCGTTGAAAAATCGGATGGTTTTCACGAGAAAAGAGGACGATTTGTCGCGATTTCCCCAGACAAACTTACAGCAACGAGGGCAGGGGACACATACGATAATGGCGTGTGTTTTAGTCAAAGGCCTCTTAAACTTGGCGATGTGTTTCAGCTGCGAATAGATGAAATGGATTTGAAATGGGCCGGATCTTTGGTAAGCCACGAGAAGTGACGAATCGTAGTTCCGAAATAGTGACGAATTCGTGATGTTTCACTTTGGCTTTGTCCTTTGTATTGTCTGGGGTTAATATTTATGTTCGGGACAAAGAAAGCTAGGCTAAATTCTGGTCTTTAAGACGAAAGTTCTTCGAGTATCTAGTGTACGTAACGACGTAAAAAAGTTTGGTTTGAATAAAATTTTTGATTGCGGAAACTGTATGAATTCGTTCAAGGTCATTACCGGGTATATTTAATAATAGGTGTAATATGACACGAAGTCAATAATAGCCAATGTGAAATATTAGTGCAGCGCAAAATGACTTCTAGGGCATTTTATTAGAGGGTTGCATAGCTAGTTTTTGCTCAAATTGTCCATCTAGGAAAACCTTTCAACATTTTGTTCAATCAAGTATTAAGATGCACAAAATTTAGAACATCTAGAAAGTCACGTACGTTTTGAATAAGAATATGTCACGTCCGAAAATATTAATATGCAATTACTGTATTGCTATTACAGGTAAACTACGTGAAGCGTTCCTTTTTTGAGTTTCTAAATTGATTGCAATTTTCCTCATTACTTTTGCAATTTAAAAAACTCCCTTGCAAATTCCTTGAGGGAATTTGCAATGTTGCTAAAAGCCAAAAAAAATTTCCTCAGTTCCTGTTAGAAGTTCCTAACTTCCTGTTCTGTTCTGCGTGTTGCAATTGGCTAACAAAAATAACCGACCAATAACAACGCTCAGAACAGAACAGGAAGTTAGGAAATTAAAACAGGAA
>CACRXK020014801.1:0-11462 GCA_902702795.2 Paramuricea clavata
AATCGCGTGCAAAAATTGTTGAGACAAGCAGTTTATTGGCCCTCTCCCTCCTGTAACAATGGTTCTTGCCCCCCTTCCCCTTGTGCAATGTTGTTAAAACGATTCAGTTGAGGTCAGGGCTTATCAAATAATATGTTTTCAACATTGTTAATGGGGGGAGGGGGGCGGGGGCACGCACGTGAAAAAGATCACCAAAATGTGAAGAGTCTCATTATTTTTGCACGCGATTGAATCGCGTGCAAAAATTGTTGAGACAAGCAGTTTATTGGCCCTCTCCCTCCTGTAACAATGGTTCTTGCCCCCCTTCCCCTTGTGCAATGTTGTTAAAACGATTCAGTTGAGGTCAGGGCTTATCAAATAATATGTTTTCAACATTGTTAATGGGGGGAGGGGGGCGGGGGCACGCACGTGAAAAAGATCACCAAAATGTGAAGAGTCTCATTATTTTTGCACGCGATTGAATCGCGTGCAAAAATTGTTGAGACAAGCAGTTTATTGGCCCTCTCCCTCCTGTAACAATGGTTCTTGCCCCCCTTCCCCTTGTGCAATGTTGTTAAAACGATTCAGTTGAGGTCAGGGCTTATCAAATAATATGTTTTCAACATTGTTAATGGGGGGAGGGGGGCGGGGGCACGCACGTGAAAAAGATCACCAAAATGTGAAGAGTCTCATTATTTTTGCACGCGATTGTCTATGTAGTTTAATTTTCGAGTAATGATAATGTTAATACGGTTATTTCGCTTTGCTGTAAATAAGAAGCATAACAGCCTTTGCTTATTGTTACTATGTGTTTGGTGTGTGCCAAAGGATTTTCCCTACAGTGTGTAAAATTGTGACGTCACAATGACGTCATAAATGACCGTAAATGGTTCATAAATTGAACGCGTCCCGCTTGAGTATCAAAACAGTTAGGACAAGATGCCATTGACAAACAGATCACGTTAGAAAAGTTTGAACAGAGTTAAAAGCAAGAGTTAAAAGCAAGACGATGAATTTGTCAAAAAGTACTAAGAACTGAATTATTATATCGATGAACAAGCATGTTGCAATGATCAGTGAGAAACGAGGAGAACGATTAAAGTATTAAATTTATAAAGTATTTCTATATTACAATGTTTTTCCCTATTTATACTGTTTATATTGGCAGTGCCTTTTGACTTCAATAACTGTTTTAGATGTTTAATAGTGACGAATGTGTACACACTTCTACCATGCATATTCAATAAAAGTACTATGCGAAAACTCAACGATTTATTGTCTCCGTGAAAATTATTTTGAAGACCTTATACATGCATACAAATTAAATATAACTCAATTTCAACACGTTACGCACACGTTACGCACACGTTACGCCACACGTTACGCCTTTCAGTATATAAGAATCTATAGCAAGCTGACACGTTACACACGTTACGCCTAATATATTAAAGGTAGACCTATTCTACCTTTATAAGAATGGAGCGTAACGTGTGTAACGTGTCGGTTTTCATTAATATTCTATATAAACTCAAACGTAACGTGTGGCGTAACGTGTGCGTAACGTGTCATCTATTCTTATATATTTCTTTGAGAGTAAATGTGCAATGATGGCTACATGAAAAAAAGTTAAAACTGTTCATCCAAAAACACCAGTTCGTCAAAACAGCGTGGGTACGGAGACAGGTCTTTCTGCTCCGCCTGCGGAATCTTCCGGGTAAACTCAAAGACCCTCCACCAAACAAACCAGATAATTTCTGTTTCGCTTTCGTCAATCTGTCCGTTTCTGCCGTAGTAGAAAATTGCGTTGCTTAAAGTTGCAAAAATTGGATGTCAGAGTCCAGATTGAAAAAAGCTTAGAACAGGAGACATAGAGGATCCAATAAGCTGTTCAAAACGGTTGTTTACTCGTACCCAGTCCCCCGTTCTGCGTCTTTTGAGTCCATTTCTGTGCGAGTTTCGCACGAAAACTAGATCACTGGGCTTAAAGCGCGAAAAATGAAAATTTTGCCCAAGATTGCGTTAAGTTCAATTTTTGGCAGAAATTTAATTAAGTTTCGGACCACAAAGAGGTCTCTGCAAAGACAATCGCGTGCAAAAATTGTTGAGACAAGCAGTTTATTGGCCCTCTCCCTCCTGTAACAATGGTTCTTGCCCCCCTTCCCCTTGTGCAATGTTGTTAAAACGATTCAGTTGAGGTCAGGGCTTATCAAATAATATGTTTTCAACATCGTTAATGGGGGGGAGGGGGGGGCACGCACGTGAAAAAGATCACCAAAATGTGAAGAGTCTCATTATTTTTGCACGCGATTGTAGGTTGTAGAGGCCTTGTTTGGATTTGAAAAAAAAATCCTTTATTTCAAGCCAGTAAGATATAGGCAATAAATTAAGTTTCGTAAGACGCTCAAGATAAGACAACTCATAATTTTGAAGTATAGGCTAAATTTATTAGCTCGTCTCTGAACACCTTCCATTATCGCAATATCGCGTGACGAGGCTTGAGGTGCCCAGATCTCACTGGCGTAAGACAGATGATATCGTATGAGTGAGAGATAGAGAAGCCGACAGCAGCGAGTTTTGTCATTTGAGAACAATTTCTGCGAGGAAAACCAAGCAAACGGTTGGCTTTAGCAGTACAGCTGGCAATGTCGTCGTCGTCAACGTGTTACTGTACTTGATGTAACATCGAAGTCTCTACCAGTTTGTTCAGGCGTTCCACGGGGGTCAATACTCGGTCCTGCACTGTTTCTTCTTTACGTGAATGACCTACTCGAAGCACCCACGTCCACTCGAGCTGCAATGTTTGCCGACGACACCAAGATACTCTCCGCAATTCAATCACAGAACGATGTTACCTCTCTACAAACTGATCTTGGAACCCTGGAACATTGGTCAACGGTATCTGGGCTATCATTCAGCCAATCCAAGTGCAAACATCAAACGCTAACGCGGAAAAAAGCACCAGTTGCTTCCTCGTACAAGTTGGACAACTCAATCATATCCATTACTGACAACGAAAGAGACCTTGGCGTGTGGCTGTCATCAGATTTAACATGGAAAAAAACATGTGAACGAGCAGACAGTGAAAGCGAATAAGATTCTGGGATATGTTAAAAGGAACACTTTGTTTATTCAAAATACACTGCAGCCAGACGAGCGTTATACCTGGGATTGGTTAGGTCGCACTTTGGCTACGCAACACAGGTTTGGTCACCACAGTCAGTGAAACTTATAAGTAAACTCGAAAGAACACAAAGACGTGCTACTAAATACATCTTAAATCTACCGTTTAGCACAGCTGTTGACTATAAATCGAGGTTACGGTCTTTAAATCTTCTTCCAGTAAGCTATTGGCACGAATACTTGGACCTTATCTTGTTTTTCAAAATCACACATGGTCTAGTAACGCTAAATCCCCAAGTGTCGCCAGCTATCTTCGCCACTCGTAGAACAACCCGATCAACCTCAAAACTGAAATATGTCATCCCTAAATGCAGAACTACCTCCTACCAAAAATCTTTCCTCGTAAGAGCGTGCCGAGTTTGGAACTATCTTGCAGATGAAATTAACTTTACTAAGGATATTAGCATTTCTGTATTTAAATCAGATCTGCTCAAGTATTACTTTACATCAGTGAACATTAATTATGATCCTGAAAACTCTCGAACATTTAAGAGTATATGTCTGAAATGTAATTGTATTCGAAGCCTGTTACGTCCAATATCGTGTTGCAGTTAAACTGTAAATAAGATCACACCTGTAACGCTTGTATGTGTATAAATATGTGTAATGATAGTTTTGTGTCGGGTCCGCAGTAATTGGCTATTCGCTGTTGCGGTCACCCAGCCGTGGTCATGTACCTACTGTATTTCATTATGTACGTTTGTTTTTGTCCTGTCATGTATGTGCTGTTTCATCGGCAAAGTTTATAAATTAATGTGAGGGAACTACTAAAGGTCATTGCTCACAACCACACCCAGGTCGACTTGATTGGCTACAATCTTGACAGGTTGATTGTTAAGGTGGTAAGAGTGAATTGGAGAGTTGCGTTTCCGAGATACCCTAAGCAAAAGCGTCTTAGATACATTAAATTTCAATTGCCAAGAGATGGACCAGTTGTGCATAGAGTCAAGATCAGTCTGTAGGAGATCTCGATCGGCTGGTGACTGAGCTGAATTGCACAGTAACATTTACTGTCGTCAGCAAAAAGAGCAACAGTAAAATTCTTAGTTACCTCTGGAAGATCATTCACATACAAAATGAAAAGTAGTGGACCTATTACATTACCTTGCGGCACACCAGATTTAACGTTAAGGAAATTGACGTTTGACTGTGAGTATTGCATGGTCATTTTTTCGGAAATATCAGTGCTAGGCATTTCACACTTACCAATGACCACCCCTAAAAGCACAATCTCCGAACCATATAAGCACCTCAGAATAGCCAAAGCTTTTATGGTTTGGTAGATAGCACCATGGCGAAAGCGTTGTTTATGGGTGTACTCAGTTTCGGACATTTCGTCCCGGATTGAGGTACGGGGAGCGTTACCATGTTGACCGTCATGGTCAACTTGCCCCCAAACAGTTGAGACTATCTGTCCTAAATGAAACGCATACAAACGCATATACAGGTCCTCGACTATTACGTAAGGGTCCATGGTTGAGAAAAAAGATAGTGGAAAACGTTTGTTTCGCAAAGGTTTTGAGGGAATTCACTGTCAAAAATAATTTCCCCTAAGAACCAAAAAAGACTGCAAAATATGATCCGAAGACGTTTGATGGTAGAGAGCAAATTTTAGGCGGAATTACTGAGCACATCGTTTGTGCATATTACAAGCAAAACCGATAAATTTTCAGCTCCTTGTAGTTACTTAATCATATATTTTCCTCGTCTGTGGTGTTTCTTTGTCTAAAATGTCAGTTTATATTTATAGGAGTAACATTTTAAGGCTTTTCCCCTTGAAATGGTATTTGTTGTGCATGTGCTTCGACATTTCCCGCCAAAAAACTTACTTATACTTAGTTATAGCTTCCAAGTTTATGCATTGTGATAATAAGTTTTGTAGTTTTTGTCTATGCATTTCAGGTGATAGTTTTATTTATTATAGTTATTTCGTCATGTATTTCATCGATTTCAACGACATTAGGATTGCTTTGCGTGCATTTTATCTTTAACGTAAACTACATTTTGGGAAATCATATTAGGGCGATTTATACAAGCGAACATAAGAAAAACCGGCAAGCGAAGCACGCGGATGTTGAAAGAAATCATTCAACCAGTTATTAAGCACAAAAGATGAATTGCGTTTATTTTGATACACCCTGTATTCGCTCATAGAGAACTCGGTTTTGTTCTCTAATTGTTAATTGACGCATTGTTGTTACAGAAGGAAAGCTAAACTAAACTAACTTAATTTATACTGGGTAGATCTATCAGCTCGAATTTTCCTAGAGATCATCCCTTATTGATCCAGTGTTACTACAGGAGGAAACCTAAATTGGATATTTTTATCAGTTCTACATCGTTCTTCCTAGAGGTCCGGCAAAGGTGCATGAAATCGAACTAATCAGAGAATATTTGAGGTGAAATATAATCAGACAACTAGTGCATATTGCAGGAATCAAACATCAGTCAAACGTGAAAGACACATGCACTAACCACTGTGACTGACGATTGAGTAGGGCTGACAGTAGGAGCACTGACGATTGAGTGGGGCTGAGTTAATTTAAAGAGGCTTTAGTGATCTCTATTTGGTCTGAAACAGGTCGTCATCACAGGGAGTGTTGGAGATCACAAAACACGACATGCGCCAGGACTTGATGATATCACTTTCCGCAATCAAACATGTGATCAGGAATCCACAGGTATTATTATTATGTTAGGGTTGGGATTTGGTTTATGATGAGGTTGGAATTCGGATTTAGATAAAGTAAGATTATAGGATTAGGATTAGGATTGGGGTTAGTGCTAGTTCCTGATCAGAATGAGAGTATTTTATGTAATTGTATTCTTTTTGTAGAAGCAAAATTTAATTGTTCAATGCGAAATCATCATTGCGGCTGGCAAGGGAAAGGATCATTGCTTCCTGTGAAATCGGGGTACAATCAAGGTACATTTGTAATTTAATGGTGGCATGTGTCTTTTACTTCTGCGACCGAAGTTCACTTCTTGCAATATGCAGTTGTCTGATGATAATTTCACCTCTAAAAAATGCTTCCAGTTGACCAGTTTGACCCTAATAAACACACTCCAGGTTTTCCTTGGGTCCTTTGTAGTATGATTGTACCAATATGAGATCTCTTTGGAACACTTCAGTCAAGGTTTTTATTCACGATAATCACTGAGCTTGAGGTGAATAACTGTTTTAGTATAATTTCATAGGTGATTATTTGGAAAAAATACTTTTCTTCGTCATTTAATGGACAAAATGGCTCCGGCCACCATTTCGAAAATCGCTTAGGTGATTATCGCGATATATTCACCTCAACGGCAACCAATCAGCGTGGAGAATTTTCATTAATCACCTATGTAATTATACTAATTTAGTTTAGTTGTCCACGTACTGCTTAACTTCAACATATAATATAAGAAAAATAAAAACAAATTCCGAAAAGACAACACATCTTGATAACACAATAAATGATTCAAAACAAGACGCAGGTTGAGACTGTAAATTTTCGACTTTATTTCAAAGTCATCTTCAGACAGAATGAAATACAATTCTTTACAACATTGTCCAGTGTTAAGGAAAGGTTTGTTTTGTTTGACAAGCATTGCTTCAAGAAAAACAAGATCTAGTAATGTGGAGTATTCTGTAGTTGTTGAAAACAAAGTTTTCAACAGGAGAAAGGTTGTCAGATGGCAAAGGAAGATCGTTGAGTAATGTGAACTGTTCTTGTCAAGTAGTAAGAATTGAGCATGTTCACACTCAGAAAATTTTGGGCTAGAAAAGCCTCTTTGTGTCAGTCCAATAGAACGCGACTACATCAACGCATCCAGACATGCGCAGAGTGTAATGGGGTCAAAGTGCTCAAACGACCACAAAAGAAGTGACCTTTGCATTATCGCTATTAGACACCCATGAACAACTCTGCAGAGTGCTCAACAACACCGAAGTGAAGGAGCATAATAGTACAATCTGCTGACATGCATGTTTAGGCGTTCTACGCTTCGTCAGTGCAGCTTGGTACACGTCTAGATACGCGATGCATTCGTTTTTATATCGCATGAACTTGCTGTCACCAAGGTATGCAGTGGCGAAGCCAGCGGTAATGCAGGTCATGCAGTGCATGACTAAAAATTTCCCTAAAAATGTTTAAATATCAGTTCAGTATAATTGTTTACAACAGAATTATACTTTATCATTGCAGTTAGAAGTAGAAGAAGGCAAGTATAATTGAGCATGTTCACACTCAGAAAAATGTTGGCCTAGAAAAGAGCCTAGTCGCATGCTCTTTCAAACGTACAGAAAGGCCTCTTTGTGTCAGTCCAATATCAAATCAAATCAATTTATTCACTACATTACACACATATACAAGTATTTGAAATTTAGGAATAATAATAAGTAGCAAGGTAGCCCAAAAAGAAACCAAAAGGCTTTTAAGATTTGGGCTCCTTTCAGTTTCTTAAATATCTGATAGACAAGGAGGCAGTGTCACTGTAGTAAATATACAACAAAATTGGGTTACAATATAATATAATATAAACAATACTGTTCGTAATAATATAGTTGATAATAATATAGTGTGTATATATAATACTGTTCGTGAGTGATTACAAAGAAAACATAGTAAACAAGACTAATTACAGGTTACATGTTTGGCGGCAATAAAAAGAATATATAAAACTGATTGTGGATAATTAAATGGAAAACAGGTATTTTCTTAATTTATTTTGAAACGAATTGACAGTTGACGCTTGACGAATTTCTTGGCTTAGAGTGTTAAAAAAATTTGGAGCCTGGTAAATAACTGTGAATTTTCTAATATTAGTCCTGCAGAAGGGAAGCAGGTACAAGCTAGCATTACGTGTATGATAATTATGGACTTGACCGAACTGAGTAAAGAAACCGTCAAAAACTTTTGGAAGTAAATTATTTTGATACAAGTACATGAATTTACCAAGGTGATATTTGTAAATTTTCTCCACTGTCAAAATCTTTAATTCATTAAATATCGACTCAGTATGAGCATCAAATTTGTCTTTATTGACTACTCTTAATTATAACACGCTTTTGAAGCAATACAATACGATTTAAATTGGTTTGATATGTTGAACCCCAAAAAATTATACAATATTGAATGTAAGGATATACAAGAGAATAGTACAGTTTATATAAGGACGTTTTTGAGAGACAAAAACGTGCCTTATATATAATACCTATTGATTTAGATATTTTCCTGGCTACCTGTGAGATGTGAGGCTTCCAAGATATATGCTCAACAAGAATAACGCCTAAGAATACAACTTCTTTAACGTTATCATTTTTGTCACCATTTAGTATAGGTAACTCAATGTTTAATCTTTTTTGCCTGGGTTTAAATAGCATATAATTAGATTTCTTTATATTTATTGATAATTTATTTGCCCTAAACCACTCAGATAACTTATCAATTTCACGATTAGTTACATTAGCTAAGGAAGATTGGTTTTTATGAGAATAAAATAGATTCGTGTCATCAGCAAACAGAATAAATTCAAGTACATTTGTAACATCACATAGATCATTGATATATAATAAAAGAAGAAGTGGACCAAGGATAGAACCTTGCGGTACTCCACACCGAATAGATTTAAAGGTTGATAATGTGTCATTATACTGAACGAATTGCAATCGATTATGAAAATAGTTTTTCATCCAATCAAGAGCCACTCCTCTGATACCATAGTGTTCAAGTTTATCAAACAAAATGTCATGATTCACGGTGTCAAATGTTTTTGACAGGTCTAGAGATATACCAACTGTGAATTCTTTCCGATCGATTGCAGCGGAAATTTTGTCATACAATTGCAATAACGCTTGTGAAGTTGAGTGATTTTTCCTAAAGCCGTACTGATGGTCAGATATAATATAATTTATTATGCGATTATATACAATTCTTTCCAACAATTTGGAAAAAATAGGTAAAACTGAATAGTTTTGGAAATGTCTATGATCACTAGATTTAAATAACGGTATGACACGAGCAATTTTCATCTTATCCGGGACAACACCAGTTGAAATAGAAAGATTGATTATATGAGTTAAAGGTTCAGAAATAAGGTCAATAGAATCTTTAACAGCAAACATTGGGATCTTGTCATAGCCTGCCACTGTGCCCGCGGACGCAATGAATTAACTATTTCAGATACTTCTTGTGTTGTTGCAGCGTTAAAATATATGGAGTTGGGGTAGTTATGAGAGAGATAAGAACAATGAGAAACTACTGATTCCGGTATCTTTTTAGCTAAATTAGGGCCTATGTTAGTAAAATAATCACAAAAATGATTAGCAATTGTAAATGGACAACATATTTCCTGATTATCAAAAATAAATGTCGACGATAATTTACTAACATGTTTGTTTTTATTAATAACTTCATTCATAATCTTCCATGTGTTTTTAGTATTCGTCTTAAAATAATCTAATTGTTTGTCATAATAATTCCGTTTGGCAATTCTCAAAGAATGGTTAAATTTGTTTTTGTATTTTTTGTAAGATACTTCATTAACATAATTTGGAGCATTTAAATATCGCTTGTATAATTTACTCTTTCGCGTTATAGATTTAATAAGTCCCCTTGACAGCCATGGTTTACTCATAGTACATTTTTTACTTTTAACTCGTTTACATGGAAAACAATTGTTATAAATTTCATGATATTTATTTAAAAAAATATCATAAGCGTGTTCGGGATCACAGAACCCTTCCAGGTCATACCAATTAATTTCACTTTAGTTCTGGCGAAATCGGGACACATTTGCTACACTTTTGTCCCGAAAGACAAAGTATGCATCTTCGTCCGTCACAGAAAATTGTTCGCGATTTATACAAAATATCGGCAAATGATCAGAGATGTCTGAGAGCAACAGACCGCTAAGAGAATAGTTATCTGAGTGATTGGCCAATATGTTATCAATAAGAGTAGCAGTGTGTGATGTTATTCTCGTTGGAAGAGTAATTAAAGGTAAAAACATACGAGAATACATTATATCTAAGAATTCACCAGTATAGATTTATGACAGTGATTGTTCAAGAGATTTAAATTAAAGTCGCCCATCAAATAGCATGTTTTGTTTTCTTTAGAAATTTTTCCCAAAAGTGTATTAAGATTAGATATAAAATCACCAACAATTTGATTAGGTGGCCTATAAACAATACCCACGATAATATTTTTCCCTTAGCTTTGCTATTAACTATTTCTATATACAAAGACTCAACACACGACTGCTCAGAAAAACCTAGATCATTACGAAATTTGTCAGGTATTGTAAATCAGATGACAAGTACAATCCAACACGCCTCCAGGCCTATCAGAACGGTATAGTTGTGCACAAAATTATATCCATTCATGTCAACGGAGTGCGATGAATCTCGAAGCCATGTTTCAGAAACGCCAATGACAGAAAATTTATTGTTAAATCGAATGGAGCAGAGTTGTTAGATTTTCAAAATTGCGACCAATACTTCGTATATTAAAATGAATTAAAGATAAATTTTCACAATTATAAAAATTATCTTGCAACATATCATTAAAAGTATTCTCGGTATAAAAATCGCAGTTAAATACATCTGAAAAGAAATTTGAATCGGGATCTAAATTGTTCGATAAGGATAAACCTTTATAAATATCTAAAGATAACGGGTTTAGTTTTAATTTTAAACAGGAAAGTCTATCGGAATCGAAATTCACCGGACCGTGTGACATTTCATACATATTAACTAATTGAAAACTTTCGTCATCTAAATGACTGAAAGGCAACGCGTTAATACTATTATACGAATCGAATTAAGCTATAGTAAATATTAAAAAACGTATCTGATGGAACGAGGTATATTAAAGTCGTCGGTTGTAGTTTCCGTTAAATTCTTCGAAGTCCTTCATCGTTTCGAAAACATGAACTTCGGACTGGTGGGAATCTTTCTTGAGTAATACATTACCCTGCTTCGTCCAGACATACTTTCTTGAGTAATACCTTAACAGACTTCGTCCAGTTTACAAAAGAAACTGAAAAACTCAAGTAACAAGTAACATTAAAATAGAATAGTTTAGATTAGAAAATATAAAAATATATGTATACCTATATATATATATATATATATATATATATATATATATATATATATATATATATATATATATATATATATATATATATATATATATATATATATATATATATATATATATATATATATATAAATATATGTAAATATAAAAATATATGTAAATATAAAAATATATGTAAATATAAAAATATATGTATACCTATATATATATATACCT
>CACRXK020014802.1:0-12772 GCA_902702795.2 Paramuricea clavata
TCACGAACACGCGCACGTCATTTTTGATGCAAGACAAAATTATTATAACTGTAATTTTTTTTTTTGTAACTGTAATACGTCTTTGATAATGGCTGCCGTGTAGGTAGCCGAAACGTCAGAAATAATTTAAAAAATTTAATCTGGATGATCGTACAATAAACTAAATTATTAGAACTATTGTAGTTAGCATTTCTTATTATTTCATTGGGTCCCAAAACAAAAGGTGAAATTTAGAAGTCATTTATAAACCTCGTGATTGGGCTTTAACGGTGCCTATAGCCGCTCGCCTTCGGCTCGCGTCTATATGCACCGATAAAGCCCTTATTGATTGTATTATTTTTAACATTTTGAATAAAATTTTCAGCTTATTTTGTAATATTGATAGTATTGAATAAGTATAATCATAAATAACGTACAACTCATAATTTCGGCAGCTGCAAGAATTTTGAATCACCCACGACGCAACTATAATAGACTATAATAGCTGCATCTTGAAAATCAAAGATGTCCGCACTTCCTTGAATTGAATCTCTACTCTGTATTCATTTACAATTAAGCATAGCCAACCGGAAGAGTGTTAAAAATTCAGTATAATATATATATAATCATATTTTACAACTGCAGCATTGAGTTCAAAATGTAAACAAATTAAAGCGTTTGCTTATTGTACATTACGGAGGACTTCACATGACCTTTAAATACGAAGGTTGAGCGGCTAAAACTAAACTGATATAAATGTTTCGTACACGATCTTAATTTGCCGCCGGATATATCTGATCGGTAGCTTTCTCACCTCCATGCGCGTCTTGGCAGGCCTTGTTGTTTATTGGCTTACTCAGCGGTTAATAAAACATATAAACAACTTCGACAAGTATGCTTCGAAATATGCCCCGAGCCCGAAAATCTTTTCGCTCTTGTACAAGAGCGAAACCTCGAATTTATTTCCTAATCTTGTGAAGCCAGCTTGAGTATGAAACGAAAAGCATTTGGGCGACGGCCTGAATTCGAATTCTACAGATTTATTTCGCGTTCGGCATAAATTATCACTAATCATGCATGAATTCTTGGTAACTGACCAATCACAGACGTTCCCAGTTTTTCAGGGGAAATTCACGTGACTGAACAAGTTTTGCTTTCCGGGTGCAGACTCAACTTGATCACAAAAATTCGGGTTGAGGCTGCACGCAGGTTATAAAAAAGCAAATATGAATGCGTGAAGACATTTAAAGACAGTTAAGAAAATAGCAATCCAAGATATGGTTATAGAATAATGACAGAAATTGATTCGGTGATATTTTAAATTATTTTTTGTATTGCTCAGAAGGAGGCTTTGAAGTAAAGTAGAAATATCAGCATATAAAATTCTGTCTTTAATCCAAGGTGCGAAATATTAATTACATTCCAATGCTCGGGTCCAGACCATTGGAATGTAGGCCTGCGCAGAACGTATGCGCAGAACGGACTTTACATGGTCTTTAAACAAAGTGACATGCCAAATCCCTCATCTTTGATATTTCTGCCTTTGAATCCTATATAGTTTAATATATGCTGAACGGTCGTAGTCGTCTAATCGCAAATAGCAACATCCGCGGGTAACGACACGTATACGAGTGTGCACGTTAATTTACAACCCTTAGAATCAATATAATCCAACGAATAGCGGAAAAGATGTAGTTACCAACTGCTCTATTATAATAAGAGCGTGTGAATATAAAGACAAATTATACCTGAGTCACTCGCATTTTTGTGACGTATTGGTGATCCGTTTGTCACATGATTTCGCACGCTTGACACTTGGTGCCAAAGTGGCAACAATTATAAGAGAAATAGAATGTAATTACGAGTGGACAAATTTATCACACGCACGACTAATTTTGTGCATGATTGGTTTTTTCATACTCTTTACAAAAAAGTTTAAAAATTATGTGTGAAAAGCTACTATGGCAAATAAGTCCAAGGAGGTCGCGCGCTACACTGTCACTGTACGTCAAAGTGTCTGATACTTTGATAATTCAAAAAAAACATTTTCTAAATTTGCACCCTATGAATTCAGTGCGTTTCAAACCGTACCACGTTTTTGCGAAAGCCAAAAACACAAGTATTATATTGCCATACATATATACATATACGTGCATGTATATATACACACATATATAATACATACAATGCAACATTTACATATATACATACACATATACACACATACATGTTATACTCCATATACACTGCATATCATAAATTAAAGTGGTTTTAAAAAACACACAACAAAATTTACTTTTCAGAATAATTTTTGTGATAGAGATACTAGCAGATCCCAAGCTACCCATACTAAATATAAAGTTGTCAAAAGTGTTCAATGTAATGGACATTTTGAAACTGCATGCATGTGCATGTTTTTATACACTCTGTATTGTTGCGTCGTATTAGTTGACCTGCACGGAAGCACGGCATAACGAGCGAACGTAAAGCCTCTGACTGTCATTAATATCATTATCGTGACTCAACCTACGCACAATTGGTGATTCTTATTGGATGCTGATTCTCTTGCCCTGTTGGCCATATGCCATAATTATTTGTCTCTATATATGATGTCTTTAATTTCTTTAGCTATTGTAAAATATATACACACACTTGTTTGAATGCAGTTGTAAGCACTGAATTTTTTGCATAGAGATTACAGTTTTAAACTGGTTCGACACTAACCCTCCAGCTATTCAAGAACAGCACTGACACTCAATGGAAGCTCCACTCTCTGAGTATGAATGTGAGTGAGCTTTTAGAATACACCAAGACGTAGTAATTTTATGTTGTGCCGAAAATATATATGACAATAACGTGTTTTGATATTATTTATCATGACCAAAATTCAAGTTATTTTTTAAAGTCATATACTTTCGTCACTTCTTTTGCCCGAATACGAAGAACTTGAAGATCGTTTTCAAGTTCCACACCGACTAAATCACATTACTTCTGGCACAGGTGACACTGTGCGTTTATCAAATGCAAAGCGATTACATGCATTCAAATCGACTTCCGAATGAATTTATGCGGACTTCGTTTTCACTGCATGGCAAAATATCCAGTTCGCCTAACCTAGACTTCAGATGTGATCATCATTCTTATATAGAATTTCAATCACTACAATCGATCCCTATTAACGGACACCCCTCTTAAGAGGGCACCCCTCCTAAAACACTATTGACATCCATTGCCACTTTTAAGCGCACACCTCCATTCAGTAGAAGCGGACACTTAACCTGAGGACCCAGTGAGACGAATGTCCGCAAACAAACTTACGCAGACAAACGTAACTGATGAACGTAAATATGTTTAAATTAATGAAATTTTCCGTAATAATCAACAGTAAAAATAAGAGAATTCACTACACATATATTTATTATTAGTATCATGTTAGTACATGTAAAGATTTGTCCTCATTTACATAAACTTCAGCTTTGATTTTCTCGGCTTAGACAATGTTTATTTTCAAAATTACTTTGCCAATGAACTCATAAGATGGGTCATTTTGTAAGTACGATAAAACATTCGCATCCGATCTGTATCTGATATACAAACTCTCGCCTTCGGCTCGAGTTTGTATATCAGATACAGATCGGCTGCTCATGTTTTATCTAGTACTTATTAATAAGGAGGATATGAACAACCTGCAGTAAACGCAATTAATAATATGATTTGATGATATATATACGCCATGCAGGTGTTTACATATAACATCTGCGAAACAAACAAGTGAATTTTATACGAACTAGATTTTTTTCAACAGGTGCAGTGTGACACAAATGACAAATTTGTATCTAATTAGATTATTTTTTGTATAATTAGTGGCGCACTATTTACGAAGCTGCATTATTCATGTATTCCACTTAGTATTGCGTGATTGCAGCAGATAATGTCGCCAGATGTCATTATTTAAATTTGCGGAAATACAGTTAAGTGAACTCTTATATCCCCTAGTTCAGGGGATATAAGAGAAATACAGCTAAAATACAGCTAAAAATTATTATTTAATTAACTTGTCATTATGATTATAGTAGCAGGTCTTAGTCAGTGAAGTCCATTTCTTTTTATCTGGAATGATAACCTGCGGGGGAAAAGTGAAGCCAAAAATAACATGCAACGTCACTTCACGCCACTGCTACGTATGCCGCAAAAGCCAATATAGACCTTAAAAGTGCCTACGTCAGCAATTTTTAATACACAGTACTTCTGTGATGCACAGTGCGTTGTGGCAAATTAAGGTTATCACATTACTCGATCGAGTCGAACTATCAAAGAATGTTTTGTCTTATACGACTTTTACCAGTGAACTCAAAATAAAAATTAGTGAACCAAATTAAAAAAAGCCTAAATATATTTTATTAAAACTGTGGCCGGTTGTACGAAATGGGGATAAATCGCTATCCGGTGGATAAGTCGCTATCCGGTGGATAAATTTTATCCAGAGTGAAAATCGCGTTGTACGAAATTTGGATAACGTTAGCCAACCGGATTTCACTATTGATTGTTAGAACAAAAAATTACTTGCTTTCAAAGCCAAATACATATACATATAAATTGAGCCAGACGCCGATATATTGAACTAGGAGAAACAATATAGAACTATCGGAGAAACTGCGGTATTGATAAATTAACTCCTGCACGATGTTTTGCCGTGTGGCTGATATTTCGAGCTTTGGTCACTTTGGTGGGGCTGTCATCATTCAGAGCAAGCTCAAACGGTCGGTGCCAATACAATGAAAGTAGCGACGATATAGGAAGACAGCTGCGCGGATTGCTCTGAAAAATATAACAGAACTTCGACATTTCGAGCGAAGGCAGAAAGTTAGTAGCCAAAACTACGCTATTGTGCTATAATAACGTTTAAATATAGGGCTATTA
Source organism: Paramuricea clavata (assembly GCA_902702795.2). Lineage (NCBI taxonomy): Eukaryota > Metazoa > Cnidaria > Anthozoa > Malacalcyonacea > Plexauridae > Paramuricea > Paramuricea clavata. The sequence goes on from CACRXK020014802.1 coordinate 4,900, forward strand.
TGAAATCGAAATCACAAAAAACCGGAACCGTTAGTACGAATGATCATGCATGCGAAGGGATTCCGAAGTTCCTGTGCGTACATCCACACACATGCTCACCGTGTGATGACAAACATTATTATCTAGTATTGAACACGTTCCGCACGAAATATAAGCTACTGAAAAAATCTTTATCCGGTGTCCTTTGAAAATCTTTTAAATTAAAAAACGTTGAAAGTAACTTCGAGAGAATCAATGAACATTGATGCATGAAATAAATGCCAGTAGAAGTACTCTGTCAGACAAAAATGGACAAATATTGGTAATCTGACTGGTTTATATAGAGGGATTTCATTTGACGTAACAAGAAAGTAACACATACGAAAACCAACTATTTGCTTATTATTTTATATATTTCTGTTCTATGACTATATATGATCATTACACCGAGTATTTTCAAAAATAGAGCCGGTTTTTAGTATTTTGCTTGATATTATAAAAAGGGCTAGCTCATTATTAAAGCTACCATCACAAACATAATTAGCCTATAGTGATGCATTTCAAGACATTTTTCGAAACTGCGCGCATTTGTAGAGAACTCGGAACACAGATTGGCAACACCCTGTTTTAAAACTTCGAAGAACATTTTGTTTCTGTAGAATTAGAAAATGGGATTGCGCGATCGGCAATATTTGATCGGATCAGATTTAGCCATTTTTGTCGCAATTTACATGCAATGAGAAATTAAGGGTATATCGTTTGTGATTTGACAACCAAAGACGTTGATCTTTAGTGAAACGAAAAGCGTAAATCATTAACTCAGTACACGAGATCACATCGGCTAAAATTAAGTTATCTTTATTTATACACCATGTAAATTTCTTCAATAATTGCTCATTATTACTCGTTACGCAACGGATCCCACAAGTGGATCCCACAAGTGGATCCCACAAGTGGATCCCACAAACTGAAAGAGGCCTTTTACGAACACAGTCTAGATCATTAAACAGGGGAAGTTAGCTTGATAAATGGCAAACGTATAAAGCATCCATGTCGTATGCGTGCCCGCATTTGTGTCTTGAGTCGTGACAAGGTATACCATTGATTAACCGGCGCCAACGATTTAAGCTAGACGTTCATCTTCGATGGCAAAGCTTTTGATATTAGCGTTCCTGTCAGTATTTTTAACAGCGCAAATGTAAGTTTCAATATTGTATATATATTGTATTAGTTTTCATAATAAGAATAGTAATTAACTATATTTTTACAGATGGATTTTATATATGGAATTTTCGAGTGTGAGATTTATACATTTATTATAGGCCTACAAGGCTATAACCGGGAGCAGTTGCGAAAAATGCAACTATATTATAGACCCTCTGGCAGTAATCGAACCTGCATGCGGCCCTGCAATTCCGGTGTAGCTCTAACCATGCAACTGAGCTACAGAGGCCATGCATGCAGTTGTGTAGCTCTAACCGCATGTTCAATTAGGTGTATGGGCAGTCAAATCCATCTTGCATGCAATTGCAATTAGTTATATCGAGTGTATAGACGCCTAAAATTCTGATATTTTTACAGGTTAGCTTGCTCAGCTGTACTAAGCTCAAGGACCTGTGTTAATAATACATGCACTTTATATGTACAGAAAAACAGTGGCAGTTTGTTGTTATCCCAATGGCCGGGTGCTTTTCCATGGGAGAGCTTTTGAAAGTAGCCGCCATAGCGGGCCAAGCCATGCACGTTTAAGCATTTTAAGTATGTCTATATTAAACAAGCTCTATTTCGAATATATTTTCCGGCCTTGTCCAATTATTTTGGATGTTATTCGATAAGCAATTTTGAAGGGTTTTTTTCTTGTACTTTCTGTCAATTGTTTCATCAAATTGTTCCATTGCAAATCAGCTTGAATAGCTAAATTTATTTTATTAAACTTTTAATATTATATACGCGTCTTACACTAGTCACATCGTTCATTTGGAATTCGGGAAGTCTGTCATTAAGGGCGCATATGACTTATGTCATCAGTATCACGGAGCACAACTACGGTGAAAGGGTCGGTTTGGAGGTAATCCCATCCCACTCTGCCAATATTTCCATGTAGGAGGAAACCCCAGTGGTCTGAGTCACGAAGAAAACCCACGACTTTTTACGACGAACAGAAATTAAACACCAAAATGATCATGTCGCTGGGCATTCATTGCATAACAATGTGGCCGCGTTCCGTCAAAAATTTTCCCGCTCTTTTTCTTTTGCTTTATTTCGAATTATTTGTGGCAAAATAAGGCCCACATTACAAGCTTAAATGGTTCTTAATTAATTATGCTTGAGTCACTTAATATTTTCTTGGGCCTTTACCCTTGTCTTATTATCGATATTCTACCAATAAATCAAAAACTTTGCCGACAATTTATTAGCAGTTTTCCTCATTAATATTCAGTACACGTCAGCATGTACATGTTCAGTTAAGATGACCTACCTTACCTACCTACCTACCTACTTGCCTGTCTGCTTGCCTGCCTGCCATCTATCTATCTATCTATCTATCTATCTATCTATCTATCTATCTATCTATCTATCTATCTATCTATCTATCTATCTATCTATCTATCTATATCTACTGTATGATAGCTGCAAGTTATATGTTCCTGTGCTCCAAAGCGGTCTCTTTTCTTTACAAGTTATATGATCCGTGTAAAAAAAACAATCTTAATAGGGACGTTTTATAGGAGGGACGATATACGCGGTCAAATATATCCTGAATTTTTAAATTTCGTTTTTTACCTTACCTAAAAGCAGTGTTTGAAATTTATATGTGTGGTTTTTTCGGCAGTAGAATATATATTGGCATAATGGATACGGGACAAAATCTACTAGGGGGGTTTATTGGAATGCTGCTCCAAGAAAAGTTTGAACATTCAGGGCCTCATGCAGAGAGCCGGAAATGCAACAAAATTTTCCATTTATAGCCGATTGCATTTGCTTTTAACTTGCAAGTTTGCCTGTTAGTGCTCGTCTAATTTAATACTTGAAAATCAGTTCAAATCACTTCTAAATTTACCTGAAGTCACTCATGACCAATTTTTTGGGGGCACCCCCCCCCCCTGTCACTATACCGCCCTGTTTTCGGGAAATATTCATAAACATTCATTTCTTATTCAGACTATAGACCTATAGAATTTGTTCCGGTGTCTACATTTTGACAATAGTTCATTTCTAAAGTTCAAGGAGCTGAGTTTAGGATAATAAATAATTAGAAATTTTTCGTGCAGGCATAAGTTGCATCGTTTGGTTTTGTTTCAGTAGCTTTTACACTTTTTCATAATTCTCCATTTAATGGAGTATTTTACGCTAGACTCTTTCAAATGCCAGACATATTTACCTTAGTTCAGTAGCATGTTTGTATCTGGAGTTTCTGAAGGAACTGGTGTGACCATTGTACCTTGTTTTGAATTCCCCTTCTGTGTGTCCTACATAGGTCTTTTCCTCTTTTGTATCGTTTCTAGTCACAGTTGCTTGATAAACAATGCTGCTTGTTAAGCATTTACTGGAGAGAGGACAGGAATCTTTCTTACGGCAATTGCACCGACTACTCTTTTCAGACGCTTGATTCTTAGTTGTTTCAGTTTTGTCTTGTTTGTTGAGTACTTTCTTGTTATGACCAGAGACAATACAATGAACGTTACGCATGCAGCTGTAGCTTAATTTCAAAGTGTTTTGATTAAATATCTTGTGTAGAGGGTGGTTAGGAGGAAAGGAATCGTCGATAGCTTGAAGAAACTTGTATCCAATGTTGGTGATGACATTGGAGTTGTATGGGGGGTTGAACCATATTATATTTCTGCTTCTAGATCGTTTAGGTTTGGGTGGTTGGGGATTGTAATCAAGCTTGTAGTCGTAACCGCTTTTTTGTAGTGCTTCTTGATATGCGGGAATGGCGGAATCAAATGATTGCTTATCGGATGATATGTTGGATAGTCTATTGTTTATGGCTTGCGGTATTGATCGTAATATTGATGGTGGGTGGTTACTTTCGTGGTTTACGTATTGCGGTGTGTTTCCGGGTTTCATGTAAGGCTTGTATGATGCGGATCGTAGGTCAAGTGTGATGTCTAGGTAGTTGACGCATTTCTTGTTTGCTTCGATAGTAAATTTTAGGTTGTGATCACTGAAGACTTTGCAAATGTGTTTTTTGATGTTCTCTGTTTCTCTCGGTGTTTTTGTTAAATGCTGCAAGACCGTCATCTCTGTAGAGGCCGATATCATTGCCGTACTCTGGTGCAAGCTTTGACAGAAGATATGAGCCTACTAACTCACGTGTTTCGGCACCATCAAAGCTTCCCATTGTAACGTCAAAGAGTGATTTTGTCGTTTTCTTGCACCAAGTTGTATTTCTGCTAAAAATTAGTGATCTTTTTGCTTGCATGATGATCTTTTTCTCGTTGTCGGTTATAGTATCGTATTGCGAAGCGAACGTTATGGCGTATACTAACGTAAACTTGTCAAACATTTTATGGAATTAGTTTCAGTTTGGTCGCATGCTAGAACTGCGCATTTTTTTATACCCGGTATAATTGTTGCGTCGTGGTGATTCAAAATTCTTGCAACGAACGCGTCCAAAATCATGGGGTAAACATTTATGAGTATAGAATCCAATGCTATCAATACTACAAATGTTGGGGGCTTAAATAAGATGAAAAATAAATAACTTTTTCATCCTGCATAATAATTAAATTAAACATAAATATAATAATCATAATATAATACACTCGTATTTTCGTGACTCTATTGGCGATCCGTTTCTCGCATGATTTCACAGGCTTGAAACTTGACGCAAATGTGACGACAATGATAAGAGAGATAGGATGTAATTAGTGCTGGATCATAGTTATCTACTTATCTTGGAAGGCCGGAAATTTAGTTCCTTGCGGTTTTAATTAAAGTTCGGAGCTTTGTCGAACTTTGTGACGGTGTTGAAGCTGTGCAGTATTTTTTTACATCAACTTTCTCTATATTCCATGCATGTAGTTGCATGAATGTTTCTTTCCCTAAATGCTAGCGCTTGCATGAATGTTTTTCAAATTTCACTCAACTGCATGATTATTCTTTAGGATCCGCCCCCCCCCCGGGTTATATGTTGCAGGTGCTAGAATAAACGTCGTGATTTCGGAAAACCTCGGATCGATGATTCTCTCATTTTTTGTTACCACATTTAAAGGCATAGTGTCACATGTACGCTATCGCCTGTATTCGAAAAGCTCACTACTCACATGCACTCAAAGGTTCAAAGTGGAGGTTCGATCTGAGCTTCCCATGGCTGTCAATGCTGTATTTGAATAGCTCCCTAACCCTCCAGCTATTCAAAAACAGCACTGACACTCAATGGAAGCTCCACTCTTTGAGTATGAATGTGAGTGAGCTTTTAGAATACACCAAGACGTAGGCTATGTCACCTACTGAGCAATCGATGTAATTTTATGTTGTGCCGAAAATATGACAATAACGTGTTTTGATATTATTTATCATGACCAAAATTCAAGTTATTTTTTAAAGTTATATACTTTCGTCACTTCTTTTGCCCGAATACGAAGAACTTGAAGATCGTTTTCAAGTTCCACACCGACTAAATCACATTACTTCTGGCACAGGTGATACTGTGCGTTTATCAAATGCAAGGCGATTACATGCATTCAAATCGACTTCCGAATGAATTTATATGCGGACTTAGTTTTCACTGCATGGCAAAATATCCAGCTCGCCTAACCGAAACATCAGATCATGGGTTCATCATTCTTATATAGAATTTCAATCACTACAATCGTTCCCTATTAACGGACACCCCTCTTAAGAGGGCCCCCCTCCTAAAACACTATTGACATTCATTGCCACTTTTAAGCGCACACCTCCATTCAGCAGAAGCGGACACTTAACCTGAGGACCCAATGAGACGAATGTCCGCAAACAAACTTACGCAGACAAACGTAACTGATGAACGTAAATATGTTTAAATTAATGAAATTTTCATAATAATCAACAGTAAAAATAAGAGAATTCACTACACATATATTTATTATTAGTATCATGTTAGTACATGTAAAGATTTGTCCTGATTTACATAAACTTCAGCTTTGATTTTCTCGGCTTAGACAATGTTTATTTTCAAAATTACTTTGCCAATGAACTCATAAGATGGGTCATTTTGTAAGTACGATAAAACATTCGCATCCGATCTGTATCTGATATACAAACTCTCGCCTTCGGCTCGAGTTTGTATATCAGATACAGATCGGCTGCTCATGTTTTATCTAGTACTTATTAATAAGGAGGATATGAACAACCTGCAGTAAACGCAATTAATAATATGATTTGATGATATATATACGCCATGCAGGTGTTTACATATAACATCTGCGAAACAAACAAGTGAATTTTATACGAACTAGATTTTTTTCAACAGGTGCAGTGTGACACAAATGACAAATTTGTATCTAATTAGATTATTTTTTGTATAATTAGTGGCGCACTATTTACGAAGCTGCATTATTCATGTATTCCACTTAGTATTGCGTGATTGCAGCAGATAATGTCGCCAGATGTCATTATTTAAATTTGCGGAAATACAGTTAAGTGAACTCTTATATCCCCTAGTTCAGGGGATATAAGAGAAATACAGCTAAAATACAGCTAAAAATTATTATTTAATTAACTTGTCATTATGATTATAGTAGCAGGTCTTAGTCAGTGAAGTCCATTTCTTTTTATCTGGAATGATAACCTGCGGGGGAAAAGTGAAGCCAAAAATAACATGCCAACGTCACTTCACGCCACTGCTACGTATGCCGCAAAAGCCAATATAGACCTTAAAAGTGCCTACGTCAGCAATTTTTAATACACAGTACTTCTGTGATGCACAGTGCGTTGTGGCAAATTAAGGTTATCACATTACTCGATCGAGTCGAACTATCAAAGAATGTTTTGTCTTATACGACTTTTACCAGTGAACTCAAAATAAAAATTAGTGAACCAAATTAAAAAAAGCCTAAATATATTTTATTAAAACTGTGGCCGGTTGTACGAAATGGGGATAAATCGCTATCCGGTGGATAAGTCGCTATCCGGTGGATAAATTTTATCCAGAGTGAAAATCGCGTTGTACGAAATTTGGATAACGCTAGCCAACCGGATTTCACTATTGATTGTTAGAACAAAAAATTACTTGCTTTCAAAGCCAAATACATATACATATAAATAGATAGCCAGACGCCGATATATTGAACTAGGAGAAACAATATCGAACTATCGGAGAAACTGCGGTATTGATAAATTAACTCCTGCACGATGTTTTGCCGTGTGGCTGATATTTCGAGCTTTGGTCACTTTGGTGGGGCTGTCATCATTCAGAGCAAGCTCAAACGGTCGGTGCCAATACAATGAAAGTAGCGACGATAGAGGAAGACAGCTGCGCGGATTGCTCTGAAAAATATAACAAAACTTCGACATTTCGAGCGAAGGCAGAAAGTTAGTAGCCAAAACTACGCTATTGTGCTATAATAACGTTTAAATATAGGGCTATTATGAAATCGAAATCACAAAAAACCGGACCATTAGTGCGAATGATCATGCATGCGAAGGGATTCCGAAGTTCCTGTGCGTACATCCACACACATGCTCACCGTGTGATGATAAACATTATTATCTAGTATTGAACACGTTCCGCACGAAATATAAGCTACTGAAAAAATCTTTATCCTGTGTCCTTTGAAAATCGTTTAAAAAACGTTGAAAGTAACTTCGAGAGAATCAATGAACATTGATGCATGAAATAAATGCCAGTAGAAGTACTCTGTCAGACAAAAATGGACAAATATTGGTAATCTGACTGGTTTATATAGAG
>CACRXK020014803.1:0-12772 GCA_902702795.2 Paramuricea clavata
ATCCAGGCAAGTTAGATGCACGAGTTCCACTCCATAAGGACCAAGTCCACAAACAAATGAGGGTCCACCTCTGATTATTTTTGCTTTTGTTTTTTTTCCAGTTTCATTCGCCTTGCCGACTATCTCATTGTAAACACCATGCATGCTCTTGCTGTCAACTCGGTTGCGACTCTGCTCAATTATTTGGAAGAACAACTTCAGTATCTGAAAGATTCTTCAAGCCCCAGTGCTGATGAGAGTGTAAGTACCTGAGTTGTGTCTACAGTAAGTATCAGTGCTTGTTCAAGTTCTCTCGAGCTTTCTCACTGCTCAACCTTCTGCACAACAATATTTTTTTATATAAAACTCAACAAATAATGGATTGTAAAATGGGACCAATATTATTATAGTATATGAGTATATATAAGGGAATCTTGCAATGTAATGTTGTGTGGTAAATAAATTGATTGATTGATTGATTGATTGATTGATTGATTGATTGATTGACAGTAGTTTATACCATTGGACATACTAGAGATAGTTATTACTTATCAGAGTGAGAAAATAGTATTAATACTTTTCATTATTTGCCATAGTCTTGTATTTGGAAGCAACCATCCTTATTTCGCAGTCACAATTTCTCGCGAAGAATTTCGCCGTCCTGGAATCAGGCCTTTGCACATTAAATGATACAGCATAGCACTGTTTTTGATGTTCTCTAAACTGATTGTGTACGTCATGTTATTTGCAATATAGACTCAAGACGAGGCTGCAGTGGAAATGAATCCTTTGTTTATCACTGAGTTGCTTGTGGAGCCTCGTTCACTGTTCTTCAGTCCCGACCTAGAGGACTTTCAGGAGGGCGTACATGAAGTAATCAGTCATTTTCAAGAAGCTGTGCTCAGTGTTCATAACCTGGTACCAGATATTTACTTCCAGGCGTTCACCAGGTGAGATTATTCATTAGTATTTATTAAGTTGGGCATAGTAGCCTGCTTGCAGCCTCAACCCGAATGTATTAAATAAAAATTCGGGTTGAGGTTGCATGCAGGCTAATGGCATAGTGATTAGTGCGTGTTTTTCATCTTTGTGATCCAGTTTTCTTTTGTACTAACAGTGGATCAATAAGGAATTGCCCTTACCCTCTAGGAAGAACGGTTTAGAACTGATAGAGATGTCAAGTATGAATGAAGTTAGTTAGGTTTCCTCCTGCACTAACACTGGATCAATAAGAGATATAACTCTTACTGGACCTCTACGGAGAACAGTTCAGAACTGAAAAAGCTATCCAGTATAAATAAAGTTAGTTTAGTAAACTAAACCTGTAGTAACACTGGATCAATAAGAGATAACTCTTACTGGACCTCTACGGAGAACAGTTCAGAACTGAAAAAGCTATCCAGTATAAATAAAGTTAGTTTAGTAAACTAAACCTGTAGTAACACTGGATCAATAAGAGATGATCTTTACTGGACAGTGAGAATATTTAGAACTGATAGATGTTCCTAGTATATAGTTAGGATAACTGTGTTGTCTATTTCTGCAGTCCTATTATTAATGGTAAAGTTGAAGACAGAAACGTGGGCGAAGGACCGAGCCTGACAATGATGTTTGAAGATGATAAACATTTGCAACATCTCAATGAGAAGTTGAAGGTACATGCATGATATTCTGTTGTTACCCTATATGTTATCCCTATGTTGTGTTTACCCTTGTGTCCTGTCCCTCTCTAATGGAGTTAGACGTAACGTAGGAAATAGGTGCACTTGAAACAACCGTATCGAATTGATGGATTTCACTAAACACTATCATACATGAGACAGTGGTCAACCAGTCTTGTAGTTATCAGAATGAAAACATGATGTTAACTTTTTTTCATTATATATAGTAGTCTTTGTTTACGAAGTTCTAGGGTTGACCACTAACTACTGACATGTAGCACTATTATTGATTCACCACCGATAGTAAAGCTAGCGTCTAAAAATCCTAAAGTATGTTCTCCTTAACGTATATAGGAAGCTGTAACGTCCGCCTTCGACTCCGCCACAAGGTTTGGGAACACTCTAGAACCATACAGACAATTTTACCAAGAGAACGAGAGTTTGGATTTGGAGGAAATGAAGACTCAGGAACATGGTATTCCACTGTCATCTAATGTCACAATTGACAAACTTAATTTTCTTCTAATGTCAATTTTGTCATCTAATGTCACAATTGATAAACTTAATTTTCTTCTAATGTCAATTTTGTTATCTAATGTCAATATTGACAAACTTAACTTTCTTCTAATGTCAATTTTGTCATCTAATGTCAATATTGACAAACTTAACTTTCTTCTAATGTCAATTTTGGATTTGAGGAAATGAAGAGTCTGGAACACCATATTCCACACTTGCAACTTTTCTTTCAAACTGTTCTATTTGTCAATAATGTTTATGTTTTCTAGATGTTCCATTTTTTTCCTCATCATTGGAGAAATACACGACAGAACGTATGTTGGTGGAGAAAGTGCCGGATAAAAAACCCATTGGAATGTTGTATCTGGATTGCACTAAACTGAAGCAAGTTCTCATGCCCTCGCCACTGAAATGTCTTGATGTGAGTTAATGTACATAAAGCTTGCCACCTTGTATACCGAATTACTCTTTAGTTCTAAAATCATGTTTTCTCTTGAGGTCCAGTAAGGATCATCCGTTATTTGCCCAGTATTGCTGCAAGATGAAACTTTACTTATAGTGGATAGTTCTATCAGTTCTAAACTGTTCTCCTTAGAGTTCCAGTAAGGATGCCTTGTTGATTCAGTGTTACTACACGAGAAAACCTAAACTAAACTAACTTTACTTATACTGGGTAGTTCTATCAGTTCTAAACTGTTCTCTGTAAAGTTCCAGTAAGGATGCCCTGTTGATCCAGTGTTAATACAGGAGGAAACCTGAACTAACTTTACTTACACTGGATAGTTCTATCAGTTTTAAACTGTTCTCCCTATAGTTCCAGTAAGGATTCCTTGTTGATTCAGTGTTACTACAGGAGGAAACCTAAACTAACTTAACTTATACTGGATAGTTCTATCAGTTTTGAACTGTTTTCTCTAGAGTTCCAGAAAGGATGCCTTGTTGGGACCATAACAATATTTCATTTCGTTGTGTAGGTTATTCACGAGATCTTGCCGCAACTCGCAAAGAAGCGAGTGGATCGTTTGATGGAATTCTGTCAAGACTCTCAGTTTAAATTAGAGATCGTTCCCACTGCAACCGAGGAATTCGTCGATAGTCTCACGTTCTTGGACGAGATACAAGAACAGGTAGGTTCATCAAAGTTTTGTGAGATCGAAGAAGAGACAGGGGACTGTCTGTATCACAATTTTCAGGTGGATTTTACACGTTGCATAACTGTAAAACTCTTTCAAAGCCAGCGTGCATTTACTTTGAATATAGATTGAAGATTTGGAGTCAGATTGCACGACTGCGAAAGAACTTTATAATTTGATTGAAAACTACACCGTGCCAACACCACCTGAAGATTTGGCCGTTTATCAGGTGTGTATATAATAAATTTATCTTTTATATTTATCTTTTAAATTTATCTTTTACACTGCTATCTAATGAAATAATTTATTTCTTGTCTGTAGACTCTGAACAATGCCGTGTCGATGGTTCGTAGTGCTATAGACAAAGCGCTGGCTGACAGAGATCAAAATCTCGACAAGTTTTGTACGCGCTTGGATAAAGATATTGCGTTGCTTGGAAAGGAAGTAAAGTCGGTCAAACAACAAGCACAGGTATAGATGTTATCTTCTCATTTTAACCTTAGTTTATCAAAGTTTTTTTCCTGGACATTTGAATATTATCATGATATTTATTATTATTAGCCATGCGTGCTATTGATAACCCTGTTTCTGTTGTAATATTACTGAATTTGTGATTTGCAGACTATTCTTCATTTAAATTTATTTGTGTTCAGAATCCAATAATCCTTGATCCTTCCTCCGAATCCGAGAAAGTCGTTGGTTTTCTGGGTGAATTGCAAGAAAAAATGGATGAATTGCAAAAGAGAGCTTTCATGTACAAATCATACCAGAAAAACTTCAAGGTACGTCGGTTGAAAGATTGACAAGCATACCGCTATAATCTGTGCAACTTCTGTTCTATAAGACTTCTACAAATTTATGTATTTTCTAACTGCTAGCACCAAAATATTTGTCTGTAGGTTGAGGTGACGAAGTTTGAAGAGCTGGAAGAAACACACGCAGAATTAAAACTAAAACAAACACTTTGGGATTCAAGCGTTGAATGGGAAGTTAATCATGAGGACTGGATGAATGTAAGATAATATCACTGTAATAATCTGGTATAATTGCCACATTGTGTCATCTCCTGCTTGTCTTTGTGTTGTCCAGTTTCTACTGTAGTTTGGGCTTTGTGCAGGTTTCCTATATGTAAAAATGCTGGGTTACATATTTGGGGATGTTAAAGGTGGATCTTTTTTTCAGGCAATTTTTGAAAACATAGATCCTGAATCTCTGACCAACCAAGTGATGAAATATCATAAAGTTGTTCTGCAGCTTGAGAAAGGCTTGCCACCCAATGCTGTTGTACCGCAACTTCGTGGAAAAGTTGATAAAATGAGACACAAGGTAAGATTTCATCATTACTAAGCAAATGCATTTATACTAGATGGTTCTATCAGTTCTAAAATGTTCTCCTTAGTCCTTAATGGTTCAGCGTGGGTCATCTCTATTGATTCACTGTACTACCGAAGGGAACCTAAACTAAACTAAACTACAGAATACCACAAACCCGACTTATTTGCCATGGATTCATAAACTTTAAATTATATTTCTTCTTGCTCAGCTTCCAGTGATCTCAGACCTCCGCAACCCCGCGTTAAAACAACGTCATTGGGACACGATCCAGCAAGTGTTAGAGCACACGTTCAGTGATGAGGAACCACTGACACTAGGATTGTTGGAAAATATTGATGCTTTTGATCACAGCGAGTCTATACAAGAAATATCTGGTCAAGCATCAAGCGAGGCTTCATTGGAAACACTCCTGAAGAAGGTAACCTGCTGAAAACTTACTATATGTTTACTGAATAGTTGTTCTAAACAGATAGCCCTAGAGGTCCAGTAAGGATTATCTCTTATTGATCTGGTGGTGCTACAGGAGGAAACCTAAACTAAACTAACTTTATTTATACTGGATAGCTCCTTCAGTTCTAAACGGTTCTTCCTAGAGGTCCAGTAAAGGTCATCTCTTATTGATCTAGTGTTACTACAGGAGGAAACCTAAACTAAACTAACTTTATTTATACTGGATAGCTCTATCAATTCTAAACTGTTCTCCCTAGAGGTCCTGTAAGGATCATCTCTTATTGATCCAGTGTTACTACAGGAGGAAACCTAAACTAAACTAATTTTATTTAATAAAATTATACTGGATAGCTCTAGCAGTTTTAAACTGTTCTTCCTAGAGGTCCAGTAAGGATCATCTCTTATTGATCCAGTGTTAGTACAGGAGGAAACCTAAACTAAACTAACTCCCAGGGCGAACGAGGTTGGGCAACATAGCATCACAAATGTTCTCTGTTCATTTGCAAGGTTGAAGACGGCTGGAAAACAACAGAGTTTGTTGTCCTCCCTCATCGTGATTCTAAAGACGTTTTCATTCTTGGTGGTATTGATGATATTCAAGTTCAACTGGACGACAGCCAGGTCAGAGATTATTTTGGATTGCTACCATTCTCAAGGAAAAACAGGACTTTTCTATGCTTACTTGTGAAATGGTTTTGTAAATTAATATCATTTTTGCATGTTACCGCAGGTCAACATATCAACGATTGCGGGCTCACGCCATGTTGGTCCAATCAAGCCACGTGTGGAGGAATGGGTTCGACAGTTGTCGTTATTCAGTGAAACACTGGTAAGTCGATTGCGATCACTGATATGTTGCTTCACCCCCCCCCCCCCCCCCCCCCGCCAAATTATCGCGCTAGGAACGGCCCTGGATTTTTGTCCTAAAAACATGTAATCCATTCATTGTGTTTTCCCTTTAGCGTCCTCAGCCAGTAAAGTTGTTGAGACAAAGACCAATGATATTATAGCTATGGTCTCTCCTGAGAAGGAAAAAGTCCCACTTGGAAAAGTAAGGCTTGCGTTTTAAACCCACAGATCTACGTTGATGTCAGCCTAGATCTAGGCCTTCTATTTTTATTCTTATTTTTAATACTCGGCGCTTTTTCACATGAGAAGACTGGGAGGCAGTACTTTCCAAATGCTAGCCCGAGGCGAGATTGACCAAACCTGCCAAAACCGGCCGAGTAAAGGCCTAGGTCTAGACTGCGTTGATGTTATGTCTAAACTCTGACCTTCATTTAAACAAGCTGTAGAAAGCTCATCCATGTTAATTCCTTCAGGACTGAAAATCTTCATTGTCTTTTCATTGTTTGAAAATCCACTGTTCTTCATGGCATCCATGAAAGTCCGCATTTCAGGTGCACTTTCGCATTTTAAGGAGACGACAATAAAAAATATTTCGCTTTGCTTTCTCGGGGGAGGAGAGGTCCAGAACATAGGGCTGCAAGAGAATCACACTCAGTGAATGATAAAGTGGTTTTGTTTTCTTAGGTTGTGTTGACAGTTTCTCAAACAATGTGGTGTCGGGATCTCACGAAATGTCTCACATCTGATGGAGACAGACAGGAAGAATTGAAAGGAGCCGAGCAAACATCATTTCAGGTTAATCTCATCAAACTTGTCAATGTTCTCTTTACAATTCCTACATGATCTATAACCAAGCACAATATTGTTTTAGAACCTGAACAAACTAGCGGCCCTGGTACGTGGTGAACTGCCTAAAATCACGCGAAGTATACTGTGTGCATTGATCACAATTGATGTTCATGCTCGAGACATTGTGACTGGTCTTGTTGAAGCTCAGGTAAACACGTTATACCCTAGTCTAACCATGCATCTAACGTAGTAACGTATTTATATCATACTGGATTCTTTAACAGTTCAGTTCAGTTCAGTGTTACTACAGGAGGAAATACCCAGAGAAAACTTGCGCTGTTTGGTAAGCTCAAATTAGAAGCACTCTTCTCGCATGCGTCTGGAGTGAAATTACAATCGAGTAACCGTGTGCCACCGATACCTCATTCGTTGACCGACCATTTCCACTCATGAAAATTTTCCGCAGAAAGAATATTTTGTATAATATGTGATTATTGGCCGACACAAATTTTCCGTCGGAAAAAATTTTGAAGTTGAAAAAAAAGTTTGAAGTTAAAAAAATGTTGAAGTTAAAAATGTTCAACTTTTAACGATGATATTTTCGGAAAATTTTCTGTCCGTGAAAATTTTTCTTGAGTGAAAATGGGTCTTAAGACCTATCATATTTGTCTTGTGTAGATTGACAGCGTGGAAAGTTTTGAATGGGTGAAACAGTTACGTTATTATTGGGATCAAGATCTTGACAACTGTGTGGTTCAGATGTCTAATTCACAATATACGTACGGATACGAATATCTTGGTGCTTCAGCCAGACTGGTTATCACACCTTTAACTGTAAGTAGTTGATATCAATGTACAATTTCTATGCGGTTTTTTTATTCAATGCATCCTTTGATATTGACTTGACGTTCATATATGGACACTATCCCGTGACTGTCCTTGCCATTGAGAATTGGCTTTACATTTGGTATCTACATGAGAATTGGCTTTACATATTAATTTATTATACAGTCTTATGTTGATCTATGTTACTTTTAACGTTTTGTTTTATTGCTTATTTTTTTCAAATGTATTTGTACATATTCATAAATACTAATCAATAAAGTTGTTGAATTTTGCTGTCAACAACTTGTACTAACAAAATAAACAACTTCAGGATCGATGCTATCTCTGTCTCATGGGAGCCTTGCAGTTGGATTTGGCCGAAAATGGTAGCAATTTCCGCACGCAATACAAAAGTATACAAAAGTTGCAAACTTTGCAAGGCTATATTTTCAGCATTTTACAACATTTCGCAACCAAACTTTGAAAATTTACTAATTTTAGTATGCTCTTTCTATCTGTGGTGATTTATTTGCATCTCCTTGCCTAGTTTTAAAATTAGTCTATAACATTGAACTATAAATAAACTGGAAGGCTAACTGCTATGATGAAGGCCTATGATTTGATGAAGCCAAAATAGTTTTTCTGAGTTATGAGCAGAAATACTTGACCCCAAACGTCGGGCTATATATCAAATTGAAGCTATTGAAAATTGCTATTCGGTGTGAAAATTTCAAGACTTCAGCGAAAAGAAAAATATTTAAAAAATACAAAAACAACTGCAAAACGGCAAATTATCGATAATTATGTTTGTAGTTTTTCAATATTTCCCTTTTAGCTACAGTCTTGAAATTTCTACACCAAATAGCGTTTTTCAATAGCTTCAATTTGATATATAGCCCAACGTTCAGTGTTGAGTATTTCTGCTCATAACTCAGAAAAACTAAAATGCATTGGCTTCAATTTCCCCCCCTGAGTTAGCCTTCCAGTTTATTTATAGTTCAATGATCTATAATGGGAATTGTCTATTGATTTATTGAACAAGCTTTCTTTGGTAGGGTTGTAACTACCTGGAAAATATAAGGAGAATTTCGAGAGAGAGAAGAATTTCGAGAGAATTTCGAGAAATATAAGCGAAGGCCCTTCGTCTGGAGTTATTTCTTCGTCTTGGTTTATTGACTAACATACTGTACTGTAGCGTAAAATACATGCATGTATTTGCATTCTGATTATGCTATCATTTCTTATAGATGATGGGCAGATTTTTCTCTGGTCTCGCTCAATCTGGGGCATGGTGTTGTTTTGATGAGTTCAATCGTATTGATATCGAAGTTCTGTCTGTTATTGCTCAACAACTCTTGACCATCAGGAATGCAAAACTTGCCAGGGTAAGTCTGCGGTATTGTATGTTGAACTCCAAGGGCGGATTTTCATTTATTTAAAAGGAGGGGTAGAAACATTTCTGGTGGGGTGCAAGTGACACCACAGAGCTTCGGCAGGGGTTAGGTGTTTGGGTTAAAGACTTTCACACAAAATAGGAGGGGTGAAGCGAAATTTTGGTGGGTTGAACACTTTATCAGAGGGGTTAGAGAGATTCTGGGAGGGGTTTAGCCCCCTCCCCCCCCTAACCCATGTTAAACTTAACTAACTTTTTGATATTGCTATAATACCTATATTAGTTTTAAACTGTTTTGCCTAGAGGTCCAGTAAGAGCCACGCCCTATTTGTCAAATGTTACCACAGGGGTAATTGTGGATAAACTGGAGCACCTGGAGAAAACCTGTAGTGTTTGATAGAGTCAAACTCGAAGCACTCTTTTCACATGTGATCGAGGTGAAATTGTAATCAGACAACTGCATATTGAAAGAACGGAATTCCCCTCACAGAGTGGAAAGACACATGACCACCGCGCCACCAACATATTTTTGTCCAAATGCTGTATCAACGAGTCTTACGCCTGTATTCTAAAAGCTCACTCACACTCAATGAGTGGAGGTTCAATCTGAGCTTCTCTCGAGTATCAGTGCTGTTTTTGAATAGCTGGAGGGTTAGTGTCATATACCTTACTATGTGACTACTCACCCTCCAGCTATTCAAAAGCAGCATTGACACTCAAGAAAAGCTCAGATTGAACCTCCACTCATTGAGTGTGAGTGAGCTTTTAGAATACGGGCGTTAAAGGCCTTCTTGGAAAATCATGTGCTGCTTTCATCACCATGAACCCTGGCTATGCAGGAAGAACAGAGTTGCCTGACAACTTGAAAGCTTTGTTTAGACCTATGGCTATGATGGTCCCTGATTATGGTTAGTTTAAATTGTCAGTTGTAGAATGTCTTACTAAATACTGCATACTCTCATGCTTCGGTCAAACGAGAACAAGAGTTGCATGAGAGTTTACATGAGAGTTTTCTCAACTCTCGTGGCCCCTGTCAAAACGAGAACAAGAGTTGCATGAGAGTTGAGAAGCGAGAGTTTACATGAGAGTTTTCGCAACTCTCGTGGCCCCTGTCAAAACGAGAACAAGAGTTGCATGAGAGTTGATGAGAGTTGAGAAGCGAGAGTTTACATGAGAGTTTTCTCAACTCTCGTGTCCCGGTCAAAACAAAAACAAGAGTTGCATGAGAGTTGATGAGAGCTGAGAAGCGAGAGTTTGTATATGAGAGTTTTCTCAACTCTCATTCCCCGGTCAAAACGAAAACAAGAGTTGCATGAGAGTTGATGAGAGTTGAGAAGCGAGAGTTTGTATGAGAGTTTTCTTAACTCTCATGCTCCGGTCAAAACGAGAACAAGAGTTGCATGAGAATTGATGAGAGTTGAGAAGCGAGAGTTTGCATGAGAGTTTTCTTAACTCTCATGCTCCGGTCAAAACGAGAACAAGAGTTGCATGAGAGTTGATGAGAGTTGAGAAGCGAGAGTTTGTATGAGAGTTTTCTCAACTCTCGTGCCCCGGTCAAACGAGAACAAGAGTTGCATGAGAGTTGATGAAAGTTAACTGGATATTACCACACGCGTAGCGAAAACTCTTATGAACTCTCATCAAAATTCTGTGTCCATACGTTCAATTCAACTACCTTGAGTGCAGTACTTTGCTGTTCTAATCTTAATTCCTTTATCCGTAGCTCTTATTGCTGAAGTGATTCTCTACTCGGAGGGATTTGAATCCTCGAAGAACTTGGCTCGTAAAATGGTTCAAATGTACCGCCTGTGCAGTGAACAATTGTCCCAACAAGATCATTATGATTTTGGAATGAGAGCCGTGAAGTCTGTGTTGGTGATGGCAGGTGCTTTAAAGCGAGGCAATCCAAATCTCAGTGAAGATGTTGTTCTCATCAGAGCTCTACGGGATAGTAATCTACCCAAATTCTTAGCCGATGATGCCGTGTTATTCAGGGTGAGTTTAGCCTTAAATCAACTCTCATTACCGCTAACTAACCATCGCTAATACTATAGATAACCCTCATCAACACTAACTACCTTGCAGCACTAATTTCCCCTTATTAACATTGACTATCTCTCATAATAATCGATTATCCTTGATCAATCTTAATTCCTCTTATCAACACTAATTCACCCTAATCAACATTAAGACCGGGCACTATTAATTTCCCATTAATGTTTTCCATCAGTCATCAACACAAATTAACTCTTATCAACACTAATTAACACTATAAACTATTCCTCATCAGCACTTGTCATCCCCTCATTAGACAGATTTAGATCGAGGACGCGGACGTCAAAGACGACGTGAAAATGGCGTGTTGTGCCCATGTATGAATATGCCACGGCATTTCCACGTCGTCTTTGACGTCCGCGTCCTCGATCTAAATCTATGTATATTAACACTAAGTAACCTTCGTCAACATCCATTAGTCATTCTGGCGAACTATCGTATTTTCCCGTCATTTCTCGTGCATTTCAATTTTCCATATCCTTTCAGGCTATATTGTCCGACCTGTTCCCTGGACGAGAAATTCCAGATCACGATTATGGGAAATTACAATTAACAATTGAAGATTGTTTACTTGAACAAAAGTTGCAGGTTCGTTAAATGAAGATGCCAAATATGAAATGGTTACATTTGCACTTCTCTCTTTCGATCAAATTTTATTTATAGCTAAGTGTTGAGTTTTCTGCAACATAGGTATACAGTGAAATGTTGTAGACGTGTAGATACTACATGGAGAAACCACACCGAAGTGGACCAATCTGATGCAGTATTGTTTTCTAGGTTGTACCAGCAATGGTGAAGAAAACCATTCAACTGTATGAAACAATGTTGGTGCGTCATGGTGTTATGTTGGTTGGACCAACTGGTGGTGGAAAAACTACTTGTTATGAGGTAACATCGCTGCCATCTTTTTCATCGCTATTTCAAGAACAATGTACAGTCGCTATTTCATGAACAATGTACAGTCGCTATTTCATGAACAATGTACAGTCGCTATTTCATGAACAATGTACAGTCGCTATTTCATGAACAATGTACAGTCGCTATTTCATGAACAATGTACAGTCGCTATTTCATGAACAATGTACAGTCGCTATTTCATGAACAATGTACAGTCGCTATTTCATGAACAATGTACAGTCGCTATTTCATGAACAATGTACAGTCATGAACAATGTACAGTCGCTATTTCATGAACAATGTACAGTCGCTATTTCATGAACAATGTACAGTCGCTATTTCATGAACAATGTACAGTCGCTATTTCATGAACAATGTACAGTCGCTATTTCATGAACAATGTACAGTCGCTATTTCATGAACAATGTACAGTCGCTATTTCATGAACAATGTACAGTCGCTATTTCATGTACAATGTACAGTCCTTCAAAGAATTCCCGCCTTGTCGGACGATCTACAAAGCTATTAATTGATTTTCTATTTTCATCACTATAGACTCTGAAGATGACTCTAACAAGTCTACATGCACAAGGAATCGACGATCCTGATTATTTACCAGTGCATACTTACGTTCTTAACCCTAAGGTAATGACTGGAATTATTTTGAGTACGTTTCATATATAAGGCTTGAAATAGCTGTCTACCATTGACCTCTCCTTCCAGCGCTGCACTGTTTTATGCAATAGATATATTGCATAAAACTACACGTAAGATATTGAATTTCTTTTGTGTTTCCTTTAAGTCTATCAGTATGGGCGAACTGTATGGAGAGGTGAATAAATTGACTTTAGAGTGGCAAGATGGGTTGATGGCTTTAACAGTACGTCAAC
>CACRXK020014804.1:992-12771 GCA_902702795.2 Paramuricea clavata
AATATAGGCTGTAGTCTCGTAAACATTCTAAAATTCGCGGGATTTCGTAATAATTTTGATTTGCCGACTTCAAAACATTTATAACTATTGAGTATTGGCAGACTTTTGAAATTTGAGGATCGATCAAGACTCGGTTGGCGTAAAGTTTGTTATATTTTATAATTTTGTTTGTTTTCTATATATCTGGTTGTATTTGCAATGTCGGATATTCCGCCTTTGCGCCCTATGCAGACTTGTTTGCAATGGAAATTATGTGTTGAAAGCCATTCATTAGCTTATCTCTTCTTATTTCAATTTATAAATCTGCCGTGCTCAGATTATTTAGTTCTCGGTAAAACTCACTGAGCTATATTAGTAAAAATAAACAGCCATTTTGCCAAAACTAAACCACTGATCTGTATAGTGCATTGAATTATCACGAACACATGAGCCCGCGCGCCCGACCGCTTGATGTCCTCCATTTCTGGCCATGCATTACGCCTCTGTAATCCGGTACGTGCCGCGAAAATCACTTCGCTTTGGAGGTGATATGAAAAGTATAATGCACTACGTGCTATACCGGATAAAACCAAGTGTAAACAGGAAATCTGGAACGCTCCGTTGCGAGATTAGTTTTGGCGCGAAATTTTGAGTTGTGCTTATACAACTTGAATTGCAAAATGAATCCCTTAGAAAACGTTTTTATGCTCACTATTATAGCGGCAAGCGTGTTGTAAATAATGTCTTGTTTGTTTGGCATCACAACTGACTTCTATTCTTCACGAAGACGTAAAATAATAATAACGTGAAATTATCGGGTTCAAAACTGTGTCAAAAAACAAAAAACAGTCAATCGATTTGGGGTCAGACCAGGCCGAAGCACTGTCTGGTGGTCTTGCTTGCAAAATGAAATTACTGCTGGGAAAATAACACACCTAAGGGTTGAGAAACAGATTGCAGTAACTTTGTATTATTTTTCGGAAGGTGGAAGAATGAGGGAAACTGCAAAAGCGTTTGGTACGGCACATTGTACGGTTTCAATAATCGTGAAACGAGTAACTCGGGCTATATCAATAAACCTAGCTTGTACTGTGGTACATAGGATCTATGTGAAAGTGCCTTTAACAGAAAAGAAGTCAAGGCATCTGCAGCAAACTTTTTTGCTCGTTATGGTTTCCCCCAATGTATAGGTGTAGTCGATGGGACACATATTCCAATAAGAAAACCGAAAGAAAACCCATCATATGTAAACAGAAAAAGATACCATATGTGGATTATACCGGGTGGCGCAAAAAAAGTTAACCTGTTTGATTTATTTTAACTTAAAAACTAAAAGAGCTATTACACCTAAACTACGTGCATTGCATTCAGTATTGTCTAACTTAAATTTTGATATACGCCCTGTGCAATTTCGTGCAATAATGACCGAGAGAGCTGCGTTTAAACTTTAAATTAGCTAAAAACGGCCTGTTAAACTAATTTGATAACCGTTACCATTTTATCGTAAATATTCGTTTCAATGAAGTGAAGTTTAAATTAACAATGTTTATTGGATGGATGTGCTCTTTTATTTTTGTTTAATTTTATTAATTAAGGTCTTCGGGAATGCACGAAAATTAAATTATGAAGCGATTTTGATTGAAAGATTTATTCTAAATATTCAATGACGCTGGGGAATCAAATTCTAATGTTCCAAGTGAAGAAACGTCAAGTGTTTTTTTATAAATACGCCTCGTTTAACGGATGACCAAAGAGTTTCGATATGCTTAGAATATGCAATTGCAAATAATGCTCGTGAGGTTATACCGGCGCCGCGGCGTTGGGCAGGTCTCTGACAACGAACGTGTACTTTCTGATTATAGTGCGTCTAAGCACAGATTATTGCTTGTATTAAATATTTGATAGGCCGTTTTTGGCTAATTCTTGACACTTTCAAAAATGGTTACTCAAGTTTAAACGCAGCTCTCTCCGTCAATATTGCACGAAAACACACAGGGCGTATATCAAAATTTAAGTTAGACAATACTGAATGCAGTGCACGTAGTTCACGTGTAATAGCTCTTTTAGCTTTTACGTTAAAACAAATCAAACAGGTTAACTTTTTTTTGCGCCACCCGGTAGATACTGTGTTTTTGATGTAGTAATAAACTGGCCTGGTAGTGTGCACGATGCACGCATGTTTGGTAACTCAATAAATAATACAAAGTTAAGGGACGAGTTTATACCACCATGTAAGAAATCTAACGTTGATGTACCAATATGCATTCTTGGTGATCCTGCCTATACCCGCTACTGCCATATTTAATGAAAGAGTAATTCGCTAAAGGTGATGGCACCCCTCAAGAACAATTTTTGGGTACCGCCTATCATCCTCAAGAATGGTTGTTGAATGTGCTTTTGGTAGGCTGAAAACATGGTTTGGCATTCAGCGACGGCCAATGGATATAATGATCTAAGCTTAGACAATATCATAACAACAATCCATGCTTGTTTTATTTTAAATATTTTTTTGTGAATGAAACAATTAGTGATAAACTTATAAGGGCAGCTAGGTCAGATGTATGACCATGAGTTTCCACCTCTAGTCTATGCCATGTCATAACAATGAGAGAGGTGGAAAAGCAATTAGGAATGTTATAGTATTCAATCATCTCTGTTAAGTACTTTGGTGCAAGTTCATTTAAGGCTTTAAAGGTCAGCAGGAGTAATTTAAATTTAACTCGATATTCAACTGGTAACCAATGCAAGTTAATTAACACCGGCGTGATATGGTCGTATTTCCAGGACTGGATTATAAGTCGCGCGGCAGCATTCTGCACATGTTGCAGCTTTTGTAGTTGGAACTTGGGAACCCCACAGAGTAAGGAGTTACAATAGTCCAATTTGGAACTGATTAAAGCATGTGCAAGGATTTCGGTAGATTTTGGAGTTAGGAATTTCCTTATTCTTGCAATATTCCGCAAGTGATAGAAGGCTCATGTTTTTATCAAAGATCACGCCAATATTCCTTGCCATATCTGAAGAAGTAATAATATCATATCCACAGTTTAGAAAAAACACTGGTGATGGGAGATAGCGAGAATGAATAACCACGAGTTCAGTCTTATCTCCATTTAGTTTGAGATTGTTTAGCAGCATCCATGTCTTCATATCAGCAAGGCAGTCCTCAATACGTTTGGCCGTAGAACTTTAGTCGTGTTCATCATTGCATGCAAATGTAGTATATAACTGGGTGTCATCTGCATAGAAATGTAATAGCATGTTATGACGCCGTAGAATATCAGCCAATGGTGATGTATAGAGTAAATACAAAATTGGGCCAAGCACAGAACCCTGAGGAACACCACAGGTCACGTTGTGAGCTTCGGACTTAAAACCCTATTTGTACCGGGGGTGCGCACAATGAGCGCACCCCTATAAATATTTATCCGTCATTCCTGAACAAATGATCCCATTTGCCTGTGCTTTCATGACTTTTAATATTTTTCCTCTGCCGTCATGACTGCGAAAAAATTTTTCTGAAAATTCAAAGTTATCCGGACGTTTGGCGACATTTGTCAAAGAAGGTGTCGGGGCCAAAAATTGGTAAATGTGGGTTGGACAGTATTTTTTGGCTGAATCACTTCCCAGGACATAAGTAACATAATATAATTAGAGAACATATAAAGATGGATTATTACTCATGATTTGCAAAGTAAAATATCCATAACATATTATATAAAATAGTAAAATATAGTATAACATATAATATAGCATACTATACAATACTTATATAATATAAAATACTTATTTATAATATTTTTATATATTCAAATACACATATTTCTTTGTACCTTCAAGGCATAACATCTCCCTGTCTTTCAGCTAGAATCAAACTTGTTGGATGCATTATATATTGAACACTTTCGTACCAGAAATTCAGTTCCAAATGAGAGTAAAACTTTTGCATAAAATCATAGGTAGCCTAGACACACTGTGCGATTTAAATTTAATTTTTACCCCCTGCGGTATCGACCTCGAAATAATAATGTTGACGATTGGCTCAAAAATATTCTGAATTTTTACACTAAAATGTATCATTAATCAATACTTATCGTTGAAGGAAATATACTTAGGTACATAGCATGCATCAGCACAAATAAGTAGTTTATACCTTTAGTAGAAGCACTTGAAATCCAGCTTTAAAATCAACTGACATTCACGGCGACGCGGCGGAGGAGGAAAAAGGAGACAAGGTTGATAACATCCATTGGCCAAGCTGCACGTATCATCATAAACAAACCCGTCTAACTCAACAATACGGAAAGCTTAGCCGAAAATTCTACAACAGCTGATAAAACAGCTATTTTGCTTTCCAACAATGTAGTCCTTCCAAAATTTGAAAGTTTCCCTTTGCAGAAATTTCACTTCAAACCACGGCTTCCACACAAAATTTACGATGTGACTAGGCGCAAGGTAAACAGGGTTCACGCACGATAAGTTTTAAATTTAAATCTCGCGCCTAATTGGATAATCAAGTGACGTCTAGCAAAGTCAATTACGCTTATCCAATTAGGCGCGAGATTTAAATTTAAAATTTACCGTTCGTTAATATTGTTTACCTTGCGCCTAGTCACATCGTAAATTTAGTGTGGAGGCCGTGGTTTGAAGTGAAATTTCTGCAAAGGGAAACTTTTAAATTTTGAAAGGACTACATTGTTGGAAAGCAAAATAGCTGTTTTATCAGCTGTTGTAGAATTTTCGGCTAAGCTTTCCGTATTGTTGAGTTAGACGGGTTTGTTTACGATGATACGTGCAGCTTGGCCAAAGGATGTTGCCAACCTTGTTTCCTTTCCCCTCCTCCGCCGCGTCGCCGTGAATGTCAGTTGATTTTAAAGCTGGATTTCAAGTGCTTCTACTAAAGGTATGAACGATTTATTTTTGCTGATCTATGCTATGTACCTAAGTATATTTCCATCAACAATAAGTATTGATTAGTGATACATTTTAGTGTAAAAATTCAGAATACTTATAAGCTAATCGTTAACATTATTATTTTGAAATCGATACCGCAGGGGGTAATTAAGTATGCCAAGCATTTAAATTTAAATCGCACAGTGTGTTTGGGCTACCTATGATAAAATCCAGAATGATTGCCATGATTTTCAAAGTAAATATTGTGAACGGTCAATATTTACTGGGGCCAAAAAACAGCATTTTGGATGTGAATTTAACTTTTTTGTTATTTTTAGGTTAAAGAAAGATAAAACTTACTAAAAATAAAACTTATAGGATAATGGCAGTTAATCGACAGAATTTGTGAGGGGTGCGCCCTATCAGCGCACCCCCGGTCATATCAACATGAAAAACCCCCGGTACAAATAGGGTTAAAACCATCAACATTCACGAACTGAGAGCGATTAGTCAAGTACGATCGAAGCCAATCCAAGGCTTTTCCTTTTCCTTTTTTTCCTTTTCCAAATCTAGTTCTTAAACGGTGAATCAAAATTTCATGGTCTACTGTGTCAAATGCAGAAGAGAGATCGAAGAGTAGAAGTAAAACACAGTTGTGACTATCCAAAGCACGTAGGATATCGTTCTGTACTCTAATCAGAGCAGTTTCACAACTATGGTATCGTTTATATGCAGATTGCAATGGTTCATGTAGGTTATTTTCATCAAGGTAACTGATTAAACAAGAGGCTACAGTTTTTTCAATTACCTTAGAAACCATCTTAAGATTCGATATCGGTCTAAAATTAACAAATTCCTGATAATCCAATGAATGTTTCTTTAAGGTCGGAGTTAACACGGCCTTTTTCAAAGTAGATGGCCTGATTGACCTGATTCCAATGATAAATTGACAATTTTACAAATAACTGGTAGAAGATAATTTATTTGAGGAATAAGTAATTTAGCTGGTAATGGGTCAAGGATACAAGATTTGGATGCGATGGGATATATTAAATTCATCCACAGTGGTTGGTTGGAAGGTTAACAGTTCAGACTCGGGGGGCAAATTCATCATTGGCTAATTCTTCCCTAATTTGACAATTTTGTTGGTGAAAAATTGTTAAATTGGGTTGACAGTTCGTTGAGGTACTCACATGACGGATAGAATTTCTCAGGAAGCCTATGGAGGAGACGATCAATAGTGTGAAACAGTTTCTTATATTGTCTGATCCCGCTTCCTCAATCAAGGAAGAAGAATAATTCGCTTTTGCACTATTAACTAATTCTTTGACCAATAGACACTGATTAATGTAAACCTGTAGATCAACTTGGAGACCAGAACGACGCCAGCATCGTTCGAACTTGCGTCTCTTGGATTTTTGCATTGCAATATCCTCATCGTACCAACGAGCTGTTGGTCGTTGGATGACAGTTTTAGTCAATAGTGGTGCATGATCATCGAGGATTGAAGATAGAACCTTGTCATATTGGTCACAAAGTTCCGAAAGAACAGGCTGAGGCGATAGGCATAGTGACGAGTTCATTATGTCATTGCGCAGCTTTTCTGTGTTAATTGATCGAATTTTCCTGCATGTTACAATTTTCTTAATTTTAGTAGGTTTAGCCAAATTCAAGTTACAATGTTAAACAAAGTGATCTGAAATGACAGGATCATTGACAGATAAATTACAGACAGTCTCTTCATCTGATCTGGTGATAATCAGATCCAAAGTGTTACTATTTTTATGTTTTGGCGTGCTAATGTGCTGTATAAGATTGAACGAGTCAAGTAAGTCCAGAAACTTAAGAGCAGTTGCATCAGACGTATCGTTAACATGGATATTAAAGTCCCCGGTTATGAGCAATTTACCAGACGAAGATACCAGTAACTCCAGGAGAGATGAAAATTCATCAAAGAATATGTTAACTGTAAAACCATTAGTTGATGATGGGGGAGGGCGGTAGATTGCCACAATACGTGTAGTCACGGAGTTCTTACGAAGCAGTAATTGCATCAGCTCAAATGATTTAAATGATTTTGCGGTCTTAAGTTCTTTAATTTTTAAGGAGTGCTTAAATATAATGCCAACTCCCCCACCAGAGCCAAATTCCCTTGGAACATGGGAAAATACATAACCTGAAGGACAAATATCACGCGTTGCAAATTCACAATTCTCATGACCTTTAATCCAAGTTTCTGTGAGAGCCATAATATCTATATCATTATCCACAATGTAATCTTTGATTTGTAGTGTTTTGTTCTTTATTGATCTAGCATTTAGGACAGCAAGTTGAAGCAATTTTAAACCAGGCTTCTTTGTGAATTGAATTGGTGTTTGCTGAACTGGAATTAAATTATTCAAATTGCGACTCTTGTTCACTGACATGTATCTTGCATGATAATGACTATAATGGCGCTTCGCTGTATAAAATCTATTTGAGACGATAGCTTTAATATTATAACAGCCATTTTCACCCGATCGAAAGTTGTCAATGCCAACACTATATGTAGGGCTTGATATAGAACCAGTTATGGTTTTACTTAACTGATTGTTCCAACATCCCATTGCTGACGACTGCTCTCCAGTATGAAAATTCCGATTAGTTAGTGTTCTTGACTGCTGAGAAAGATTTTCCATTCCCCTTGTTGGTCCTGGATTTAAAGCAATATCCTAATAAATGGTAATATCCAACGGTGGATCATGTCCGGGTATATGCAATGATATTAAGCCATGTTTACAGTATTTATTCACCACTAGCCGTGATTTAAAATATCCATTCGAGTACAGTATAAACTCAACATCATATAGTCAAAGCCAAAATATAAACATGTACAACTGTTTTGTCATAATTCAATAATAAATTATAGTTGGCTATTGTAATCATCTTTATCTAAACTACTAGCAAATGACTTAATATGGTTCGATGTGTTAAAGCAATTGGATGGAAAGTATTGACGAAAACCATACATGTCTGGATAAACAGACATTGGAGGGTGGGAAAAATTACCATGTATAGCAGGTTTCACACATTTTCTTCATCAAGTCAAAGCAACAGCTAGGTGATTCAGTTTTCATTACTGAGATATTTAGCAGTCGTTTCCCTTCTGTTTCATTGGATTTTATACTTTGGATATTCCTTGTGTGTCCTCTTCTTCCACTGATATGCCAAACAGCGCTTCCATATCATCATCGCGGTTGTTGTACAAAGGTAACAGTGATTTGTCTCTTTCACAGGATTTATTATTCTTGCACTCTATCACTGACGAGTAAAATTGTCTGGTGTTTAATAGACAGAGTAAATACTGAAGTAGGGCGCATTTAAGTGCATTGCCAGCTAGTTGGTTAATTAATCAACTATACCTTATTCAATAATACACATATTCCTAAAAGTTGGCTGGGTGACTGCTTGTTCATAGTACTATGGAATTAAGCAAGGTTGTATATTAAAATTACACTGGCTAATAAAACTCTTGCTTTCCATATAGCACTGTGAACAGGTTGTCACCTGGCCAACTTATATTAAATATTTATAAACCCACCTTTGTATACACTCTTATCATTAAATCCCGAATTTACAAGTAATATGTGTAAATGATATATTTGCAATGTACCTTATTTATTATAGCATTAATCATAAATATCATTGAATAGTCTGCGATTGAGTAGTATGCGATAAAAAGCCGCAACAATGTAGTAAATTTACTGAGCTGGTTTTCTGTACGTACTTTCGATACTTTTTGTCGAAGGGGCCTCTGCCCATATGTCGTGGCATAAATCGTAATATGTCATCACAACTCTTCCGCCATTGCTCCGTTTCCCGCTCTCGATTGCTTTCTTTTAAGGGGGTTTTCCACTAGGCGAAATTTTTCGACCGAATCGAAATTTTCTTTTGTCTTACAAGCACTCAGATGGAACAAAACACAAATCTTTTGAATTTGAACAATAGAAATTTCGGTTCGATCGAAAAATTTCACTTCGTGGGAAACCGCCTTAAGGCCTGTTTTATACGTCGAATTTCGGTTGCGTCGAATGCAATTCAAACAATAGATAATGAAGCTCAATGAGGTTTATCATCTCATTATCCATTGTCTTAATTGCATTCGACGCGACCAAAATTCGACGTATAAAACAGGCCTTAAAATTACGCCGAATTTTTTTCAGCTTTGCCGCAATTCGTTCATTTGTAATATATATTCTCGAGGGATTAAACCTGGGATAGTCTGAATTTGGTTCCTCTTCGATTTCGTCATCTTTAATTTTTGGGTAGCGTTCAACAAAATTTCTCTAATTTTTTCGTATTTTGACTTCACGCCTTCCCAGTCTGTGCCGTCAAAAAGACAGTTAGAAGCAAATACTTTAATTGATTCAAGCAGCAGTTCCATTTCGGCGTCAGTCCACAAGAAGGACTCTGCTTTTTTTCTTTAACACGGTGACGGCAAACATCTTCAGTAAAACATTAATTGTCACACATTGTTCTTTCCCCTATTCTGGCGGGAAATTGCTATTGTTTCCAAGACAACGGCGGAGCTTTATGGGTCGCAACAAGTCGCAACGGCAATAGGCAATTCCAACTTTTAGTTTATGCGTGCAGGGGATGATGTGAAGTAAGGTATCATATTGCTGATTATGCTGAAAAATTTCAATAAAAACTGCCGAAACAACCCAAATTTTTCAATATAAATATTTCAACAAGTATAAGCTATCACTCAGTATTTACACAGCCACCATATTTATTTTTTCAGCATAATCAGCAATATGATACCTTACTTCCCATCATTCCCTGCACGCATAAACTAAAAGCTGGAATTGCCTATAGTGTAAACACCCTTGATTTTGGCTTTGGTGTGAAAATTAAACCGGTATGAAAATCAATTCGGTTTAATCCCAGCCGAAGGCTCTGGGATAATCCAAGTGTAATCCCAGCCGAAGGCTCTGGGATAATCCAAGTGTAATCCCAGCCGAAGGCTCTGAGATAATCCAAAGAAGAAATGAATATGATTGGTTGCTGGCACACAATGGAATGTTGCAATGTAGCAAAAATTAATTTTTAAACGTACGTAGTTTTTGCAAACACATTGCGGTCGTTTAGGAGTGTACGCGAATATTGTTTTTGTTTTTCACAGCAGTGCTATATATAAATACTACAAAGGAAACGTATAGTTAATGCGGATAATATCACAACGGTTAAATGTAGCATGAATACTTTAATTTACTCATAATTATTTATGTTGTCACGGCAGGTTTTCTGTAGTTTTATATACAGTATACAGCAACCTGTTTCACAGGGTCTCACCTCCGCCACGCCCCCCAAACACCGGCTCCGGCGAGACCCTGTTCGGATATGGTCACGTGACATCCCAGATTTTGGGATATAGCGTAATTTGTCGTTAGGGTGGGTACGTGGGACAGAGTTATTAACTACAGTCATTTGTAAAAATAATAGAACTTGTCAATTTAGTTAATGATCGCATTTGGCATTTTTCGAAGTTCTATATTTGAAAGAAAACCAATTACACTACGAAAAAACGTTATATATGATATGGTTCGCGGCATTTAGACCAGTGATTTAGACTCTTGTTGTCGTCTGTTCTTGCTAAATATATGTGATCACTGATCGCAGTGATATTATTAATACATTGTTATTTTTAAAAACCGTCCTTCGTAAATATTAATATAGCACAGATCAGATTTATTTGTCAGAATAAAATGGATACATTGTAGTGTATTTTCTAAAAAGGCTTATCAACTATGAACTCTCACCTTTAGTGCTATAACGGTACGTGTTTATATATATTTTAACTTCCACGTAGTTTTGTGTAAATATATGTTCGCGTATTATATCATTTTGGTATACGCGTCTCAATTCATACAGATGTTTGACAAATTTGCATTGATTCTATCATTGCCTTTGCCCATTGCCATTGGTATAGTATATAGGTTTTAAGTCAATCACGATTCAAAACATTTACATGTTCGTTTTGTTGTATGTGCTGGCTCTATAATGTCTTCATATTACATGCTTAAATTATAACTCTGTATGACTGCACATGTCTTGTGACCTTATACCAAAGCATTGACAAAGTTATTTTAGTACAATTAACATAGTTGCACATATATAGCGCAAGAGAAGTCGTACTTAGTCTTTGTTGAATTATTGTAAAAGATAAAACCGATATCGGTTTTAACTAAAAGGAGCAATAATAGACAATTCGCGACAGAAAGCAAACCAGTGCCTTTTTTAAGGAATTTTCACGGGGGGGGGGGCAAAACAGGAAAAAAAGGCAGAACGAAAAATATGAGCCGTCGAGGTTTGGCGAACGCGCGAGTCTGAAGAGAGATTTTGTAAAACTTTAATTTATTAACTTCAGCTATATTTTACTTTAAACAATAACTTCAACTCTTTGTAGCTATAATCGTACAGCTATAACCAGTGGCGTAGCCAAAGCTTAATTTTGCGGGGGGGGGGGGACGAACCTCACACAGAAGGCGTGAGACCGTGAGGGTCCGGGGTCCGGAAAATTTTGAAATCTAGGGCCCCTGAATTGCGATTTCATGCATTTTGGGGGTGAAATCTAGCAGAATTCCGAAGATTGTAAAGTAAATTTTAGGTTCTATGAGACACCATTTCCGCATTCTCAAAATTGCGTTGCTTTTTCATACGATACAGAATAAGTCTGAGAAGAAATATTCATGCTATAATGATGGATACATGTATTTAACAGTTAAAAATCTAAACTAAATCTATTCTTCCTAGAACCATATCTACAACTGCTTTAACGAAATTTCACAAATCAAGTTCCTCCAGTATATCGTTTTTTCCTCAGTCGAGACGTACGTAATCAATTTCAGCTTCGAGCATGTAACGT
>CACRXK020014805.1:1523-12771 GCA_902702795.2 Paramuricea clavata
GGGTGGTGGTGGCTAAAAGTTATTATAATAGTAACAGTAACATTGTTTTTTAAATTCCATAGGCGTACAAGGCTGGGGGTTGCAACCCTCCAGTCAGTGTTCAGTTGGGCAGAATTCTGCTTTAAAAATTGGGCAGTTGTTTTAAGATTGACTTCAAACAGTATTTCTGCAAGTCTGCATAGGAGTTATGTTCCTTCTATTTTATATCTCTTGTTCATCTATAAATAAACTCATGACAATGTCGGGCAATTTCTGTCCACCCGTACGCCAATGATATTTTTCAATGCTGGGAGTAGCATTTCTGAAAACCTATAGTGCACAAATTTCCTGGAGAAGCATGCCCACAATCCTGGTAAAAATCCATGAGTTTCTTTGTTGTTGTCTAATGGTGCTGGCACTCACATTGCCCCTCTCACTTTTGCTGTTTGTTTTGTAGTTTCCTATCACAAAGATTAAACCGACTCCTCCAAAGAAATACCCTGGCCAGTAAAACTTCATAAATGGACATGTGAGGAAGATAAAGCATTCATTGAATTCATATCTGTTGCAGATAATCATGCGAATGATTGCAATTGAAGAGGTTTACCAATTATGTAATACCTCTAGATTGTTTTAGTACATCGTTAAGCTCATATACTATTCATGTGTACTGGTGAAATGAATGTAATGCAACATTTTAAAAACTTATCTTTATTTGTTCACATAATTTTTTTTTAAACCATTTTAATTATCTTTAAGTACAGTAATATTATGTTAACATTTTTTCGATTTTAAAATAAATACATTTTATAAACATCAATTATGTAGTGTGTGATCTATTTGTTAATTTGTGATGAGCAAGAGAAGACTTATACACTGAAAATCGTGAAAACCATACATACCATAAACCTCCGAATATAAGCCCCTTCCCCCGTGTATAAGCCCCCCTTGTGTAAGCCCATCAAAAATCGCTTACGAAAGAATATAAGCCCTGTGCTTATAGTTGGAGGTTTACCGTAGATTGTCAAAAAACTGCAGAACTGATAAGATGGTGTCCATGGGATACAATACTAATATGGTATAATCAGGAAAGTGATGAAAACACATGCAGTACAGGAAAACCGGGGTAGGGCCAAGACTTTACCACTATAGGTTCCCCAGCTCTATTCTCACAAATAAAAGAAATGTCAGTATTACACCAGACACCAATAAACAATTTTGCAGCTTCTGCTAAACATTTTGTTTCAATGTTTTTTAACCCATTGAGTATTTGAATGTCAGCACTCTCCCCCTGATGAGTAAATAGTCTAGTGTTAACAGTAAAATAATCTGGCGTTAGGCAGAGTAAAATAATAGACAACTGGTTGATCATTTGAGCATAGATAACTGGTTGATCAGTATAAATCCTTTCAATGCATCACACAGTAGTCAATACATTTATATATAGTGTTGTGATAGTGCTGAATCTCCTCCATTTCATTCTCTACAACAATGCTACCACTGGGCGCTTCCTCCATCAGTTGGTGTGTAGGAATGTGTGTCAGGGCAAACAGGATTCATTGGTAAATTAAAAGAGCTACAATCAGTTGGCTGATGTAATTCTATATTGGTGGAAGTATACTATCCAACTCATGTTGACTATCTGGGTCACATTGTGGGATTGATTGGGATGTTGGTGAAGTTGAAATGTCAAACACCCAACAACATAACATTGTTATTTTCTTTGTTTATACCTCATTCCCGTGGATCATTAGGGTCGAAGAACTACATGATATGAAATAAAAATACGTTTAATACTGCTGTGTTACAACATAGGAGCATTTTTATATTTCAATTTTTATTTAATATAAAAATCATCTCACCTTAAAAACACAACTAGAGTGAATTTGTACCAATGCAGGACTATACCGCAATCAGCGAACAATTTCATCAATTTTTATCCCGTTAACCACAGCTGGACAAAGGACTATTCTTTACAACTATAAACATGAACCTTACGACATTCGAATTCATCACACGGTAATTCCGAAATTAAGATTAAAGACAGTTTTGACACACAGTGAACACACAGAAGCTCGTGTCCACCCAAAAACGATGCTTTCTTTCCATGCAAAGTGCAAAAATTCACCATTTTACAATTTTTTTTCTATAAATCTTTTCTGAATCTCTCGAAACCTCGGGGTGTAAACACAGCGAAAGCCGACCGACAAATGACGGCGCAGAGCGAGAAATCGATAATATGTAAAAAACCGCGCCTGACCGCGTTGCATGCCGGTATAGTCCTCACCCTCCTCTGCATTAAAAAACATGACGATTTAAATTATAAGGTATGAACCATAAAAACGCTAACGGGGGAGTGCGAAGGTTCGAACAAAAATGTGAATCACTTAGGGGGAGGGTCAGAAGAAAATGAGCATGGTATATTTCATTTGCACCAGCCCTCCCCCCTATAATTAATGACCGGTCCCTTAATATAATAATAATAATAATAATAATAATAATAATAATAATAATAATAATAATAATAAAAGTCTTTATTTCGCTACTCAAATCAAACGTCTGAGTTTACATATTAGGAATAAAAAATTAGATTCTTACTGTTATTTACATCAATTTTTAGTACTTTAGAATTCTAAGGTATAAGAATATAGATATATAGTTTATATAAAATTGAAACGACATCTATTTATAAACGCGTTTTTGAACCTCTCAGTTTTAACAATTGGTAGTTCAAGGTCATGACCTCTCCGTCGTAAAGGTTGATTTAACTTACTAGGTAAAAGATTGCGTAAGGCATTCTTTTCATCATTTATAATTCTTGACCATAATTTCTTGTCTCTGTTCGATATTGTTGCTTTAAAATCTGATCTGTTGCTTGTATAACCATTGACACGATTGACAAACTTATCAATTTGACTTACGTATTTGTTGTACGATGCTCCACCCCAAACTTCGACTGTAAAGGTGAAAAGAGAGACTATAAGACTATTGAAGAGAAGATCCAATTGATGTGTAGAGAGCCCGTAGTGTTTACAAACCCTTAGAATATACATTCTTCTACTAGCTTTTTTCATCATCTCTTCGAAATGTTTATCCCATTTACCAGGTATGTCTTCCATCGTGACACCCATATGCTATTTGCATTTGCTTGGTTTAATAAAAAGTATATATTTTAATTAATTAATTAAAGTATATATTTTACTTGACAAACCTCTTTCTCTTTCGTTGATTCGAATGGAAATCTGCCATTTGATGTAGAAAACTTGGCCAGAAGTTGGAGTAGGTTTTCCTGTTTAATTCTATATTATCATTATTAAATATAATATATACGATGGCCGAGAACGGCCATGATTGTAAACACTCGCCTTTTTCTTTTACCATTACACTCGTCGTTTTTTTCCCTTCAAAATTACACTCGCCGCTTTTTTCTTCCGAATTACACGCGACGTTATTTCAATGCAATAATTACACGCGACGTTTCTTCAATGCAATAATTATACGCGACATTTTTCCAACAATTACACTCGTCGTTTTTTTAGAGTTACGTTTTAAACTGAAGGTTTCACTTCGGATGAAGATGGGAGCAATCATAAGGTTAGTGTGTTTCATCAAAACAAAAAATCATGTAAATACAGTACAAAATTTCACTTTCAGTCGGTTATGTACATAATGATTAATGCATTGTTTTCTTTTGTGTTTTCCAACTGTATATAAACAAAAGCTTTGTGTGTTTTGCCAGGGTCATTTAGTTATTTTTCTTGTTGCACTTCTTCATATATAAACTGTGTCTTGCTATATCGTATATACGCCTAGCTGCAGTGATACAACAAAATCAAAAAGAATGGACGATTGTATATTTGTTACGGTAATATGCGAAGAGATTATTTCGTCGGTCTCAGAGTGACAAAACGTAACAAAGCAAAGGTTTTACTAACACTAACCCTATTCCAAACACTAATCAGAGCCGTATAAAGCCGGGAGGGGGGCAAGGGCAACTGCCCCCCAGAGAAAACTATATTTACAATTTTTAGAATGTCATATTAATTATTCTTTGGATATTTGGGACTTTTTAGGCATGTAGGCCTACTGCCCCCGGGTGAAAAAATCCTACGTACGGCCCTGACACCAACTCTAACACTAACCCTGTCTCTAACCTAACGGAAAAAGTTTCGACGAAATGTCATTCTGAGGTCAGCGAAATAACTTCTTCCATGTGAGACAGGGATATATAGCAACGCTGAAATACACAAAGATTTTGTTTAGTTTCGAAAACACAAAAGAAAAAGGCGAGTGTAATTTTTGGAAAAAAGTCGCGTGTAATGATTGCATTGAAAAAAACGTCCATATAAGGAAGCAAACGTTTATAAAACCAAATATTTGCACCAATTGAAGAACCGCAAAATATTTTGCGATATTCAAAAGAGTTGAAGGAAAAATATAACGGAAAATACTGACGAGCATGGCAAGTAAAGTTTTGTTTCGCTGCAACAAATTTTAGGTAAAATATGAAATGGAGAAGAGGTGCTGCTATTACGTGCGATGACTGTAACAAAAACTTTGAGTCACAAGAGAGTGCTCAACTACATTTTTTATCGCGCAGTCACTTGCAAAGGCTACTGGCAATAAAGAATGCACGGTTAATGGGCTCATCAGAAGTTAATGAACGTGATGCGTAAAATGATGACGAGAATGGAGAGCAATGGGGATAATATCTTGCCGATATTATGAGTTCGTCTGACGACGAGATTCCAACCCGCGAAGACGGGTGATTGACATTGTTAGAGGCCCAAGGTAAAAGCTAAACAGCGTGTATTAATTTCACAACATGTTATTTCATATGAAGATAGGAGTTAGTAACAAGTATTTCATAGAAGTTATCATAATTATCATATTTACTTACATATATTTTATCATTAACAATAAATGCGGGAATAAGCTTTAACACGAAAACGAGGCTGAGGGCAAGGCCGTGCGCGAAAAAATGCTTAGAAAAGCAATTTCGTGGCAACCCCCTGGGGAATTTTCTGTGGTTCAATGCATAGATGCTCAATTAATTGTTCACAAATAATTTCACAGCAAAAAACTTGCCCAACACCGAGGAAATGGATGATCAGTGATTGTCCTCTGTGAAATTATATTGCAGCAAGAAAATGTGAAATTTTGTATTCAATTACAACAAAAATTACTTCGATCATCAGAAAGCTTACAAAAATCTATATATAAGACATTTAATTAACAGTTTTTTCTATATCTCAAATTGTTTTCGAGTCAGGGGCGGATCCAGACTGTAGCAACTGTAGCAAATGCTACAGTCAGATTTTCGTGCAGAAATATTTTTAATACTGAATGTGGTGATAGTAAAAATTCCTTATAGAAGTTTTCCAGTTTCTCTATCTCAAAAAATTTAACTTCCGCAGCTTCGACCAGATGTCCGTACGTATTTTGTGAGCTACGAATATTAAGTTACGTTTTTACGCGCTTATCTTAACCTGAATTTTACCCGAAACAACGCCCGCTTTTAGGGCAAATCACTTAAATTTTTTAAACATCGTTCAAAAAGCGTTCAGAAAAGTGGTCTAAATATAGCGATTTATGACGTCAAAATGCTACAGTCAACTGGGGGTCTTACGTCAAAATGCTACAGTCAGCGGGGGGACGAGTAACTAAGTTTAGCATTTTTGCTACAGTCAGATGAAGCAAAACAATCACAGTGCTGCAATGCGCTACAGTCAGCTACAGTCAGCTACAATTACGCAATTCGATAGGAACTTTAGAGCGATGTTATTTGGCTATATTTGTTTGCGCTTTTACCAAGCCAATTTCTTTCGAAGAAAAACTAAGTAGACTAAAGCGCTATGTGAGGATGCCATCGGGAGCAAAGTTAAGGCCGATCGCCTGAAAGATCGCGAGGTATTTTTGTGTGATTTTTCTAAATTACAATTCGAAACCGTGAAAGAGCGCGCTCGTTGAACCACGTTCGGATCAGGTAAGCTTATGAATATTAGAATATATTAATAAACAGAATATAAATGTAAACGCTCCGTGCCAGTGTTTGGAAATTGCGCGCCGGAGATTTCGAAAATTTAATAGTAAATATATAGAAAGTATCAAAATTGCGCGTCCGATATTTCCGCCGCGCGATACAAACTTTCCACACTGGTAAATGATAACAACACAAAGCTTCGCATTGAGAGATTCGAGTACGTTTTATACTGAATTACTGAAATATACAAGCAAAACCGTAACTCAAAAATACAAGCAAAACCTCGAAATTTGGCTTGTATATTTAAGTGGTTGAATCTCTGTTAATCCGAAGGTTTCTTTCAGTATATAAATGTGTCTGTTTGCGTTATATATCGTTCTGCCCATTGATTTTATGCATTGATTGTAATTGTGTTTACATATGTTACACATGTGCAGTATGATATTAAATTACATATTAACATGGGGAGGAAGGCTGGTCTTAAACTTTACATACAATAATTAAGAATGTAGATCTGGTATGATTTGGTATGTCGTTTAACCATTTTACTGTCTTTACGTGTTTTTGTAACTTTTTGTCTAAAATATGGCCTTATTAAGGTCAAATTTTAGAACAGAATTCGATGCTCAGAATGCAGGAAATGGTGTTTCCGCGCTTCAAATTTCAAAAATTTTCCAGGGGGGCATGCCCCCGGACCCCCTTAGATTACGTGGTGCCTCCTCATTTTGGGATTATGCTACAGTCAGATTTTTAGCTGGATCCGCCCCTGCGAGTTATACGCTGTCAAAAACACGTTTTTGACCTGGTGCCCAGTCCTTATTGCGATATCAGTTTTGGTCCAATTTTCACATTTAAAACAGCAATAACTCAAAGATTATTTGAAGAATTAAAAAACTGTTTAGAAGTCTTAAATGCATTTTTTTGTACGTTTTCCGATTATGCAACTCATTTTTGTTGTAATTGAATACAAAATTCAGTAAATTTGCTGTAATACAATTCAGTTAATAGAGGATAATCATTGATCACCTACCTTCTCTGTAGTGAGCAAGTTTTTTCCTTGGGAACTTTGTTGGCAGTAATGTACCTATATGCCTTTCAAATATAAAACCACAAACCAAGTACTAATAATTTTGGCCAAGCGAAATAACTTTCGCCAACGGCCTTCAATGTACATTGTTGTGACGTAGTAATGGTAAGGTCTTTTGTTCAATAGCAAATGTAAATGCAGCTTGATATTTTTAGTTATTCTACATTATAAGTACCCAAACAATCCGTACATTTCAAAAATAATACGAGCGGTTTTGTGAAATTGGGAGCCGTTTCAAAATTGTCTACTTTTTTATAAGGTGGAGTTCAATGATCTGGATTCTTGCACTTTACTTGATGGAATTAATATAGGCTAGATCAGATTTAGAATTTTTCTGGACGATGTTGGAACGATTTGGAGTGCAGCTCCCCTCTCTGTCATCCATTTTGTCCTTCAAAGTGAATGGAATGGAAGATGGTTTACCATTAAAAAAGGTGATTATTCAAAGCAAAAAAGGCACCATTTCAGACGTCAGCTTCTCACTGCTCATTTTCAATTCAGACGGGTAATAAGCAGAGACTCTCAAAACATTTGTCTAATAATATATCATCATTGTATAGAGTTATGGAGTTGGACATCTCTTTTACTGGATTGCACCTTCTAACATCATAAAATTGGAGTTGGCAACACCGTCAGTTGCCAATAAAATAGTGAGATATCCTGAGAAAACGGATCATTTTATTAGTTAACCTGCACCGTAGCACGAGAACGAACGAATATGCAGGTATGCAAATGCTTTTGGTCAAAAGCTGAAATCTGATTGTATTGCATAATTAATCTCGTACGCATCGGACGAGTAAAGACGAGAGGGAACGAACAAGAGTTTATTTGTATGATCATGAGTCATGACCAGTCAAGACGTACATTTAGTTATTTGTACTAAAAATTACAAAGAACTAAATTCTAAAAACTGAAGCATGGCTCCAATACGAGTCGCACTCATTGGAGAACTACTGAAGGACCTTAATTAATGAATGAACAGTATGGACAAAATAAAATGGTCCAGTTCTGGATATTGTTATAAATGACATCGTGCGAGATAAACGTTTTATGAGCACACAGCTCCTACACGTTGTCGGGCTTCTTAATACATCTCACTTCCTGTCAACACAAACAGGTCGTTCAACAAACGAGAAACGGTACAGGCATGGCAAGTAATGAGTTTAAAGCGTCGTGTTTTTTTTCAATGTCGATGTCATTGATCGACTCTTCCATCGGACGCGTTAATTACTGGCAAATATATCACGAAGAAAGCGTTGAAGACATTATTTAGCTGCACTACAAAACTGATAAAACTGAAATTTAAGACCTCCATTTGGTTGTTCATATATACCATAAAGTTTTGTGTATCCATTGTACAATATACTGTATGCATTATTGTGTGATACAAACTGACGCCTACTGTAGGGAATACTCGGAAATTAGCTAGCTTGTTACTTTATTTTCTAAACTCGAGTAACGACATGTATATATATATATTCAAATTAAACTATTTTCCTTGGAAAAGTTAGTTTTAACAATACCTATCAACTGTGAGTTTTGGTTTTCCGTGCACTAACCCCCAAAACGTTAAGTTATTTCAAAACATTGACCGGCCGAATATTTGCCATGCAGTCATGCATGTATACTTTGTTAGCTACTTGCTTAGAGTTGTTGCCGATGTAGCTAGGGGAAAACGAAGTCTACTCAAATTTTTTAGAGAATATGGAAGAGTATTTTCAATTGAAAATTAATATATTTGGCGCATATATTTTACAAAGCTGAACTTATACAAGTTATAGGCATGTTTCAAACGTCGGAACATTGGAAACGCGAGTAGTAATATAGGTACCGATCGATCCAGACTTTTGCGGTGGTGGAGGTGGTGGAGTGTGGTGGAGTGAGGAGGAGTGAGGAGGAGTGTGGTGGAGTGTGGGGGAGTGTGGTAGAGTGTGGAGGAGCCTCGTGGAGTCTGGTGGTGTGTGGTGGAATGAGAAAGAGTGAGGAGGAGTGAAGATGAGTGAGGGGAGGGATGAAGGAAGGGTGTGGTGGAGGGAGGTGGTGGAGTTGACGTCACTCATCATTAACATACATCATAATTTTATGCAATGACGTCACGCGGGCAAGCTTAAAAAAGATCCGACAAAACTTGCTGAGTAGGCATCTTTTAGCGTCCCTCCACGTGAGTGATACAATAAAGGGATTATGAATAGTTCGAGTCCCTCCCATGGCAAAATTGTTATCGAAATTAATATATAGCAGACTTATAGCCGTATCTTTGCTAGGAAGAGATAAATTTCCACAGGTATATTGAAGGATTTTTCCTATATTACATAGCGAGGAATCTATTCGTCGCAAAAATGATATTTTAAACAGAACTAAATAGTTGCTAATCCCGGGTTGTCAACGTCGTTGCTATGATCAATATTTGCATGTTGTTCAACATTATTTAGCAAACCTCCTACATACATATTTTTACTGTAAGATGAACGATTCAGATCATAAGAATATAAATTAGAATCTTGTGTGGTAGCTATTTTCCCCTAACCCATTTCTCTAACCCTCTCCCAAGTCCCGGCCGACCGTCAAAAGGCCTTTGGGGGCCACAACTATTTAATGTTAAGAATCAGTTGATATTTATCATTTGACATTATGCCTCGGAAGTGTAAAGATCTCCCATCTGCGGCAAGCGAGCTTTAAAAAGATTGGCAAACCGTTTGGCAGACGTCCATGAACTTTCGTCCCAAGAAAGACAACCTTATCTTATCAACAGCTTTAGACTTTGAAAATGTTTTATCAGAGTTGTACAGATTAATTGGAAACAGTAAATTTCAGTCAAAGTGGAATAAAAGAGGGATAAAGAATATACCAGTTCGTGAATAAAAAAAGAGAACAAAATCAAATATAAAATCTGCAAAGAACGTGAACAATACAGAAATGAATGATGGCTCAAAAGAGCGGTTCAAGTTAGAAACAAAAACGGGACAAAACTCTTAAGTGGATGATATATTTATACAGACAAGAATTATTAACTTTGTAGTACTTAAAGAAATAAATGTGTTTTAAATCTAAATTCTTGTGTAAATTTTTGCCCACAAAGCCTCGCGTCCTATTTTAAGGCATACACCTGCGTTACAAATAATCCCTATCTATCCATTTGGATACACTTAGTTATGCAAATTCGTATTGCCTTAATTTAATCCCGCTAATTATCTACACGACGCCTCCTAATGACTAACAACATATAACAACGAATATAACGACGGCATATTTAATAAAAAACATATTTTTATGGCAAAATGTATCACAACTATTCTGATTCTAATTTATATTCTGACGATCTGAATCGTTCATCTTAACAGTAAAAATATGTATGTAGGAGGTTTGCTAACTAATGTTGAACAACATGCAAATATTGACCATAGCAACGACGTTGACAACCCGTAATTAGCAACTATTTAATTCTGTTTAAAATATGATTTTGTGACGAATAGATTCCTCGCTATGTAACATACGGAAAATCCTTCAATATACCTTTGGAAATTTCTCTTTTCTGAGAAAAAATACGGCTATAACACTGCTATATATTAATTTCGATTAACAAATTTGCCATGTGAGGGACTCGAACTAATCATAATCCCTCTATTGTATCACTCACGCGCAGGGACGCTAAAAAAATGCCTACTCAGCAAGTTTTGTCCGACCTTGTTTAAGCTTGCCCGCGTGACGTCATTGTATATAATTATGATGTATGTCAATGATGAGTAACGTCAACTCCACCACTTCCCTCCACCACGCCCTTCCTTTGACCCTCCTCGTCACTCCTTCTCACTCCACCGCACTCCACCACACTCGACCACCCTCCACCACACTCCACCACACTCCACCACACTCCACCACACTCCATCACACTCCACCACACTCCACCACACTCCACCACACTCCACCACACTCCACCACACTCCACCACAAGTTTTGTCCGACCTTGTTTAAGCTTGCCCGCGTGACGTCATTGCATATAATTATGATGTATGTTAATGACGAGTGACGTCAACTCCACCACCTCCCTCCACCACGCCCTTCCTTCGACCCTCCTCGTCACTCCTCTTTACTCCTTCTCACTCCACCACACTCTAGCACACTCCACGACAATCCACCATACTCCACCACACTCCACTGCACTCCACCACACTCCACCACACTCCACTACACTCCACCAC
>CACRXK020014806.1:0-12771 GCA_902702795.2 Paramuricea clavata
CCTCCCCAACTTAAGACCCTGGTTATGCCACAGTTACCACACAGTTTGTTCAAATTGCTAATTACAATCAACAATTTGGTGACATTGGTCTAAGTAATTGTAAATTTATTCCTTGATATGATTGATCCATTCAGACTGCAGAAATTTGATATGAAAAATTGAAATCTAACTTCCCAAAAAAATACTGACCAGCGTCTCTGAAAACGTAAGTCAATGTATATATACATTACTATACAACCAACTCCATACAGTCCTGTGAGATTTATATTTGAGCCATTGTATTCACTGATAACTCATTAACTTGACTGTAAATGGAGAGTCACAGTTATCAATTTCCTGCATCATTTCTATAATATTTTTTTAGGACAATAAAAGTGGTTGCTGCATCTTGTGGTTTCACATTGTCCAATTCTGGAATAACCCTTTCACATTCCTGTCTAACAACCTGTGACAAGTAATCATCTCCTACATCCATTACTCCAGATAGTTGGGCAACTTCATCAATAGCTTGTTTCCTCAGTTCAAAACCTGTTGATGAACAATCAAAAATCGCCACATGAAAATGACAAAGTACTGTATTTCTGAAAGATTAATCATTCAATTGTAATTCCATACCACAATGTTCAGCACCATATTTTTCTGGGAATGAATACAGATGTCAAGGAACACCTTTGGGCATTTGGGCATCCTTCTGACATCTGACCCTGTGCGAATTCCATATTGTGTCCTTGAAAATATTCAATTCCTTTTGTATGAGAGGGATGAAAACAAATGATATCAGATCCCTAATAGTAATAAAAAAAATTAAACACCAGTTAAATTCCACACATCCATCACAATACTTTT
Source organism: Paramuricea clavata (assembly GCA_902702795.2). NCBI lineage: Eukaryota > Metazoa > Cnidaria > Anthozoa > Malacalcyonacea > Plexauridae > Paramuricea > Paramuricea clavata. The sequence goes on from CACRXK020014806.1 coordinate 847, forward strand.
GATCATAATAAGCATGCCTTTGACATTACCAGAATATTTTAGGAAATATTACATTATAAACTCTGCAATTTAATGGGTTAAGAAACTGTAGCCGCAGATTGGGTTTCAATTAAAATTTATACACTACACTAAGAATAATTTATAGCAATGAATAAACACATGCATAAAGCGAGAAAAGCGAGAACAGTGCGTAAAACAAGCCAGATGGCCAGACCAGAAAACAAACCTACCGATCAGTTTGACAATCTGGATCATAATATCCCTGTTCAAGAAGCATCAGTAATTGTCTTTTAAAGAACTTCTCTAGAAGGTGATAAATTTCTCGCCACCAACGCTCAATCTAATTCAATTAAAAAACTTTTTTGAATTACAGACAAAGAGCTATAAAAGGTCAATATTTGATTGTACCTTATTGTTAGTTGAAGGACCATAGTGCACAGTATCACCATCACTGGAGGAGGGGTCCGCATCCTTAATTAGGAATGCATGTATAGTGGACATATTTACAGTCTCAGTCCCTCTATCCAATCTTAAGTGCTTGCTTATAACTGTAAACAAGAATTGTTTTGTTATTAGAAAAAAATTTTGATGGGTAAAATAAATATTAAAATATAAAAGTAAAATATATATTAAAGTTTTTATGCTGGGAGTGCATGCAATTCTTATGAAGCAATGACCACTATAACTAGCTCTATAAGGGAGGGGGTACAAAATATTGCTTCATTCATAAAACCTTTTATACATAAGTAGAGAGAGAGGATGATTAATTTTAGTGAAAATTTTTACCAGGCCAGGGACAAACGAATTGCATAAAGTATATTATTTGTACAGTTTGTATATATTAATTAAATTACCTCTTGTATTATAAAGATGCTCCAAATACCATCGTCCAACAAGCTTGGGGTTAGAATTTGAACTCCACAATTCAAATATAGGATGTAGCCACTAAATACATCTTGCATACCATAAACTGCCAGGGGAAAGGTGTCTTTCATAAATCCCATTAGCTTATCATGTCCATCGCAAGAATGTGTATGATTAGGTCCCTATTTTTAATAAACATGTTTTTTTTAAAATTTCGTTATAATATTCCACATAAAATATTTATTTGGGGTGTGTTTTGAAGTATGTACCTACTATTAAATGCCACTTAAAAATAATAAGCATTAATGCCCATCTGAATATATGTAAAAGATCTAAGCCATAGCAAAAATATAGTTTTAATAAAACATTTTATGGAAAGCTATTAACGTTTCTTCTTTAACTTAAGACATATATTCAATGTGATCACTTTGTATGTCATTGCTCTCATTAAATGTTTTGAACTATATTTTTTGTTATGGCCCTTTCAACTATTTTCATCTGCAATGCCACATTGGTAATGTCTATGACTCTATGGAGTTCTGCTTTGGTACGTGCTGGATATTGGGTTAATAGAAATGTGTCTAATAACCTATTAACTATATAATAACCTATTCATCTAGCAAACACCAAAGCAGAACTCCATCTTTGTTACAATTCTATTTTTTATAGCATTGAATAGAAATTTCTTACCAGTGACGTGAAGGTGCCAGTTGCTCGCCTTCTTCGTTTTTTCTTGCCAATATTGCCACGCCTTTCAAGCCCTTCTACATCTACGACACCCATCACATCATAAACCAGATTACGCGGTACAGCTAGGTTATGCTGTTCTCTAAGTTTTTTATGAACTGCACGGTATCCTAACAACTGTCCAGGACCCTCTAATTCATTGCGAACCGCATCAGTCACGACATGAACATCAATGTCATATTGTATGTACCTAATATCGAAAAACGCCAGCCTTCTACTAAGAGTTCCCAAGCTCCATGCATATTGGGGATAATCACGGGAAACAAAGTCCAAAAGCTCTTTTCTACTCAAATTTTGCAAAACGTAATCACGGAGATCGGCTCTAAGTTGTTCGTCTTCTTCCCAGTCAGTATTCCTTATATTGATCGCCATCTTGAAAGATCAAAATTTAAAATTCCGCGCCCGCAATCCCGCATCGCAGGTTGGTGTACGATTTTGTCGAGTTGGCGCCAAAAATAAAATATACACCAAACTTCAAATGCCAAAGCCAAATTTACCGCACCCCTTCCGTCCCCCAGTAGTTCCGGCCTGATTAAGAGTTCTATATGAAGTATGAACATATAATATATTTTAAAGCTAATGTAAATGCTGTTGTTATACAAAAGTAAAAAGCCGACCTTTGTTTAGTCATTTGCCTGTAAATTGCACACCTTGTTTGTTTTGGATACCAATATTATCTCTCTGGGCTCCATGTAATCATCAAACAAAAACATGATTCATGATTTAGAGTGTATCAAGTATTAAGTATATACTCGGGTAACACGGTTACAAGTGTTACACTATCTTTATTTAGGGTTGGGTTAGGGGTTGGGTTAGGGGTTGGGTTAGGGGTTGGGTTAGGGGTTGGGTTAGGGGTTGGGTTAGGGTTTGTGTGTGTAACACTATGTAACACTACGTAGCACTGGAACACTATGTAAGAATATGTAACATTGTTTAACACTGTGTAACACTTGTATAACAGTGTTACAACTGAGTGCCATAATAAAGCCACTCTAAATCATGCATGGTATAACCAAAAAATAACACCAAATAAATAATAAAATTGATCTTCTTCATGCATACTATATATAAAATTAATCAACCATTAATTTAAAGACCAAAACCATCTATCACCTTATTAAAACATTAATACTCTAACTATATAACACAATGTAAAATATGATTTTCAGTTGAGGCAATTACATAGATATGTTCACAAAATAACCCTGGCTGTTCAAGAGCATTTAATTATATGATCAATATACGAATTATTTCAAATTTGCATGAAACAATGGTGTGTCACTATTTTTTATGAGGTATAGCCAATTTGCCACTTTTCACTAGAGAGGTAATAGAAACGGAGGCAGGATATTTTTTATCACTTTCAAGTTTTGTGCTGGACTCTCCCGTTGCTATGGAATTGCTGAACTCTTTAGCATCATTATGGGACGTTTCTTTATTTTGGTTTGGTGTATTGGTCACAATATTCACAGACGAAGATACAAGTTCAATTCCATTGTAACTGAGTTTACAATAATATATTCCTGGTTCATCAACATTTAACATTGACAAGAACTCTCCGAAGTGAATGGGACTCCCGTTATGGAACCATGTATACATTGTTTCCAGCTTATTGTGCACATTAGTAATGACACCCAGAAGAAATCATTATCTTGGTAACCATTTATCAAATCTGGACCATGGATAATCACTGGGCCACAGGCAGTGTGCACATCAGCTGTTGGAAATGAGTATGAAATCGTCCCCTGATTCTCATCTTCTTTACAACAGTCATCCCGTCTAAGGTAAACAGTATCGTTAGCTGTTACAACACTCAGTAGGAATCTATCAAATAGTGGTATATATTCCTTATTGTTGTAGTCTAGACAATTCTCCGATCGACAATCGTAAGCAGACTCCCACCTGGTCAATAAAAGCATACTGGAACATTCCGAGTATTTTGATTTAGTTATCAACACCAATTCAATCTCGATAATATTCGGCCTTTTCTGTCCTTGTACCCGAAATTGAAAATATTTTCATTCATAACGAAATCGTAGAATGCTAGCTTTAACACTATAAAGTAAATCGAAACAAAATGGCGCTAAACAGTGCGCTAAACAGTGAACAATCATCAGGGGCGTAGGAAGCACCTGGAGTTTGGGGGGGCACCGGCTTGTAGGGGCACATTACTATCGGAAAGGGCACCTAAAAAATTTTTCCTGGAAATGTTGTCGACGGGGGGGGGGGAGAAATTTCTCCTGAGGAAAATTTTCCGTCGTATCATACCGAAATTTATGTTTGCGACCTAATTTTTAAAAAAAAATTGTAAATTTCCACACAAAAACGGCACCTATTGTTTCAACTTAGTATTTACAGCGACATTAGCTTCTACAAAAGGGGCACTTTTCCTCACAAAAAAGGGCACTTTTCAACACAAAAAGGGCACTTTTTATCACAAAAAAGGGCACTTTTAGTCCTATAAAAAAATTGGGGGGGGGGGGGCACGTGCACCCCGTGCCCCCCCCCCGCTTCCTACGCCCCTGACAATCATTAAAACGCGCGAAAAACGCTGACCAGATAATCGCAGGCTAAGAGAACGCTGGGCTGATAGCAACATTTGAATTTCGTTTTGAATTTAAAAACACTGTTTGACGGCCCATTCTTCTCGTTTAGAAACATGTGAAAATCAAATTGAAATTGGCATGTTCCCATTTCTTTTTAATTTTTCTTTTTTTGTGTTTTTTTTTTGTTTATTTTATTTATTTGTTATTTTCATTTTTTAATGGTTTTTAATTTTTTAAATATTTTTTTTATTATTTTTTTTATTTTAATTTTTTTATTATTTTTTTATAATTTTTTTTTATTTTAATTTTTTTATTATTTTTTTATTATTTTTATTATTTTTTTTATTATTTTTTTTTATTTTGATTTTTTTACATAATGTTCCTTTCATCTTGTGTTTTTTCAACGAGAACGATGGGCCACCATAGACGTATCTTCTTTGTTAAATATTCTTGTTCGAATCGCTAACAAAAACACTATTTAGAGTGTTATTTTTCAGCTTGTATCTTTAAATTTGCTTCTTTTATTATGGTATTCCATTTCTGGTGTGACTTGTGAACTAATTTCAAAACGAAGAGTTTCAAAACGTCAAAACATTTGGTTAATGATTAACATTTAACCGAATTTACCCATTGATTGACAGCTACATAAAAATACTAACTAATCCTCTTTTTTTTCTTTCATCAGCGGACGAGTAATTCAAAAACCCCTAGTTTTGCGGCAGACGGTATTTCCTTTGCCTTCCTAATTTTCGCTGCCTGTAGAAATACCGCCTCCCACGCAGGCTATGTTGTGCTAAAAATGTCGAAACATTCGACATTATATAGGTTCCAGTGATGTAACAGAACAGCATCCATATTCAATAGTCTGTGACCTGGTCGTCCAAGGAAATAGTGGAATCGTTTGGGAAATGGTTCGTATATAGACATAATGATGATGATGTCAGTAAATATCTGCGACAATGTAAAGAATCCCAATGTTGATGGGACCACGGTTAATCGAAGGAGACTGGTTAGGCTACTTGTACCACGTGACAAACTATGTTATTCAACCTTGTTTTGAAGGGTCACGTGGTCCGTTCCCTGCATCAGATCTCAATCGCTTATTGAGATAGATAGATAGATAGTTTAATAAAACATTTACATTGCAGCCAAAGGCTGAATTACGTAAAGTTTACAAAATACGAATTATTATTTAAGATCTGCTTAAGATCTGCTTGTAAAAATTTGCTTCAAGAACCAAGGACAACCACGAAAACATATGGCGATAGAACATTTAGAAAGGCTGGATCGGCGTTTTGGAATAGCCTGCCTGATGAATTGAGACTAGAGGCATCTGTTGATATTTTTAAAAATAAACTTAAGACTCTTCTTTTTAACCAAGCTTAGAGTTAGTTCTTAGTATTCGCAAATTTTTAACTATATAATCTAATATATACTGTATTAATAAGTAATACCATTATAATGAGCATTGAGAAATTTTTGTAAATGCGCACTGAAGAATTAAATTATTATTATTATTATTATTATCCCATGTTATTTATATGGACTGCGATTCACCTTTCGTGTTATAAGCTAAGTTCAAACCTCTGCTTTTGTCGCATTTCATGTATACAATCAATATTTTCAGTTGTTTTAAAAAGTTCTTCAAGACTAACAGCATATTTTATATGTGTGTCCAAGGGAAGAAAAAGAGTTTAATTAAAGTCCGCCGCATCAGCAAAGCAATTACTATCGTTTCGGAATTGAGAAGAAGGAGGACGATGGAAATGAAAACAATTGACGAATTGTCAGAGATGGCGGTTGACATCAGTCATTATACTGTCGAGGCAAAAACCTGAGAAAATCCATTTTCATGCAGCCGAGACTTTTTATCATTTTTAGACCGGATAGAGGTGGATTCGGCGGAATATTACCTGAAGTGATGATATTTATCATATAAATATCATCACTGAGGGTAATTTTCCGTCGATTCTTCCAGCGGAAGGTTTATAAATGATATATTATACCAAACGTTAAAGAACCCACCAAGTTCAGAATAGACTTTAAAACTTGAAGCAAATATAATTTGAAATTTCTTATGTATGACGTTCTCTCTTTAAAATATTTGATCATGTATCCTTTGGATCGTTGGAAGTAACATACGTCTTGAAAATCTTTGGTTAAAGCCCCATTTACATGAGCAAATTTTATTTGACAAATTTCATATGTCAAAGACATTTTGCTCGTGTGGATGATGCATGTGTGGCAAATTTATTGTGACAAATGCATTTGAACAAAAGCTAGCATGCTAGCTTTCGATCAAATGCATTTGTCATATGAAATTTGTCAAATAAAATTTGCTCGTGTAAACGGGGCTTAACGCCATTTGTTTCAGAGCGTGATGCCCACGCGCTGGCGTGTGATACAATAATATTCCACGGTGGATCTACCGTCGGATATTTATAATTTATAAACCAGAAGCGAGGGGGATTTGGCGTAATATTTCCCGAAGTGATGATATAGGGAAATATCGCCGAATCCCCCTCGCTTCTGGTTTATAAATTATAAATATCCGACGGTAGATCCACCGTGGAATATTATTGTATCACATCTATAAATGATATATTATACCGAAGGTTAAAGAACTCACCAAGTTCAGAATATATAAACTTTAAAACTTGCTGAAGCCGACATGGGATTTGTGTGCAATTTCTGTCCCGGCTAAGCGAGTTGACTCGGCAAGCTACAGCCGCGGTCCCGGCAAGGCGGAACAACTCGCCATGCATGTAATCGAAATATCAAAATAATAGACAATACATATAGGAAGTGGGTTAACTCGGCAAAGCGAGTTCAATTCCGAATATTAATGAGAAGCGATGCATTGTGGCATACAGTACTGACCACTCCTCCTCTGGATCAAAATAATACTCGCCTGGGCAAAGGTGCCCCAGCGAGCAATTAACGTTGGAAATAAAACAAAAACATTTAAAAGACATCTGGAGATAAGTAAAATTTATTGTAGTCTTATGTTTGCACTATAACTTAAAAAATATCGCTTTTAAACTGGTCTTTCGCGTGCTTATTTACATCTCGCCTTTGTGTGTATTTTGTCACTCTGAGTAAGTCCATATAATAAACAGAACATTAATCGGTTGCGAGAAGATATAGATTTATGCTCTAGTGTCAACAACAATATCTCACTCGTTCGCTTCGCTCAGTCGTGAGATATTGTTTTTGCCACTCGAACATAAAAACTATATCTCTTCGCAACCGTCTAATATCCTCTATATCTCACGCTGCGTTGCGAAATCATGAATTTTAGTGAAATAACATAAAAATCACATTTTCACGTGGTACAAATGATGTTTTTTCATTGAAGAATTTGAATTTGGGGTATAATATATTTATATCGTTCTTTACATCAGGAGATAACTAAATTCAAGAAGTGTTTCGTTATATTTAAATGATGAAAACAGCGCAAGCCCACATTCTTTCTGGCGAAAACGTCCAAAATTAAAGCAATTTTCATCATAAGTAATTATCACCATACATATAGGTTACGAGGTCCTGTTCCGTTTCACAAATTAATACAGTATGTAGCTGCATCCAATGACTGAGGACCCGCTGTTCTGAGTTTTCCGAGATAGGAGCAGACGAGACGATTCATCATCACCGCCTACATAGGCCAACTTCAAATTAAGAGTGAATGTCAGTAAAAATCGAACATATGAGATATTTCGCGGCCACGACTAAAAATTAAATCGTTTTTACTCAAATTTTGCCCAGATATACCTTATTATATCGGAAAATGCACCATATATTTTTAGGTCAAATGCTTTTTTAACTTTGAGAAAATGCCGTTTTAACACGACCACCCTAAATCGCTATTTTTTCTGGGAAAATATGCGCTGATTTTACCGACAAATTTCACGACGACAGCTGTTTCTAATCGACCGAAAACCCGAAAAATATTGTTTTCGGTTATTCAAAGGACCGGGTACGTAAGTTACAGGAAATCTGAGTTACTTTAGGAATAGAAATAATCTTAGTTTTTGGAGAACACTATCTTACATCATTTACGATACCCTCTTAACAAAACTGATTTTCACCATGCGATAAAGCTCCAAATCGATCATTCTTCTACTTGTTGGCTCTTTAATAAACAAGCTTTCAATTGACGTAAATATCTCTTTTGGCAAATGAATACGCGATAAACGACAGCGCGTTGAAATCGTCCGTTTTTGACGTTTTGCAAGTCAAGCGCTGTTAATTTACATACCGTCGAAGTAAAACAATTTAATCAAGTATTCTAAGTATTTTACCTTTTGAGAAAGAGATATATCCTTGCTAAGTTTAAAATTGGTCCAAAACTTCCGATATATTTGTAAAATATCATTATATACAAATATTTTGAGATATAACATTGTTGTCAGTTGCATGATAACTTCACATCACTGTTCAACATTGTCTGCTTTTAATAGCGCTAACATACAATCGATGAGCTGTTTAGGGTTTATACAATTTATATATAAATTTATTTATATATAAATTTCCCAAAATTAAACTTCAATTTTTGTTTTGTTCCAGTTTGATCCATATAAATACCATTTACATATCGACTATCGAGTATAAATGTTTACGAATACATAAGTTACTTATTATTAAGCAGCTGTTAATAGCGTGCGTGTGAAACGAACATTTATCCATACAAGGATTTGTTATTTTATTATATATTCTACCGCCTCAAACTCAAATTATACCAAATAATTTAGAATAATTATTTCAATGTGTGTTCACTTTGATGCACAGTTAAAATAATCAGTAAAATTACAGTTTATTTTGAAACATTATTGTCTATTAATCTTATTATATTCCACAAGTACTAGTACCCAAAAATACGGCATTGAGATATGTTAGCCCAGTCCGACACCAGCAATTATTATTGTCTCCCTACACGTCGCGTTTAAAAGAAAATGAAAGCTTGTTGCTCGTTTAACGCCGGATTAACCACATGTCAGATACGGCAAATGCCTTGGTCCTCGCGCTTAAGGGGGCCTCGCGTTTCACTGTGCCACACCCATCTTTACGGGAACACGGCCAATTTCTATTGGGACACACCCATTTTAGGTGCCTCCCGGATTTCGGGACCACGCGCATTTAGGGCCCCTAGGCTTGGCAGTTGGCCCCAGCACGGCCCAGGAAAATATGCAATACTCGTGTGCATACAATCTCCAGGTGCTTGCAGCTGTTATAATATGATCCTGTTTATACATGTTGACCCAACAACTGGGCCAGGCAGGCCATTGTCTCGTTTATAATTGATGCCAATAAATTGAAATATTGAAAAAATTATTTAACAATTTTGGGTGTCTTTAAATTCAAAGGTTTTATAACAAGGCGTGGGGGGGGGGGGCTTGCGCTAAAGTCTGTCACGAGCCTCGCGCGACGTTAATCCGGCTCTGGTCACTTGTTGGTAATTCTTGTGGCTTTTTATGCCAATTGCCTAAGATCGAAAGAAAGCACCGATGACTCTCCCCGTCGGAGAATTACTGGCGCAGCCCAGACCACCTCAGTGAAATATGGGGTTCCAGGGCCAATTATACCTTTGGGTCCCCGGTGAACCACAATTATCCTCCCCTCCGTCGACAAACTTTTTATCCCCTTGCAAATTTGTATTTGGCGGCCGTCCTTGGGCGGGGGTCGCCGAGAAAATTGCTCCCTTTCCCAACCCCTTCCCCTTTCTCCCCCTGCATATGCGGCCCTGCCGCTTTTGGGCCTGGTCTTTTTCAAGTAGTTTTTTTTGTCCCGAAAAATGGTGATTAAATTATTTACTACAGTATGTTATTTAATAACGAGCCAAGGTTACAGTAGGGATTAGGATTAAGTTATAAAGTTGGTGTTCGGAATAAGGTTAGTGTAAAGCTTTGTTACGTTTTGTCATTCTGAGGCCAGCGCAACAGGTATGCGTACGCGTCTACTATCGTCAAGAAACAATCAATACGTATAATCGTTGATGTCTGTGGGATTTTAATGAGATCAATAGTGTAAACCTTGCAATTTTAACAGACATTAGCCGAATTCATATTAGAGACGGGAAACTCGTATCAGATTGGAAACTCGTCTAATATGAATCCAGGAACATACGAGTTTCGCGTACGAACTTTCCAGAATTCCCGTCTAACTTACCGATCTAAGTGGAAGGGAAAGTTAGACCGAAATCTAATCTAGACGGGAAACTCGTCTTAACTTTGAATTTATCCGTCCCAAAATCATATTCAGACGGTTTTCACGGACGAGTTTCCCGTCTAAGACGAGTTTCGCGTCTCTAATATGAATTCGGCTATTCAAATACAAGGGCTGGCTAACTAAAAATAAAAACTCCTTATACGGATAAACATTATAAACGTTCATTTCATGTGCATGCACGCTAACAGCTGCTTAATAATGAACCTACATATTCGTAAACATTAGTCGATATAAAATTAAATGGTACATTAATATGGACAAAATGGAACAAAACCTCTGAAAACAGGAGTTGTAGTTCTAAATATTTTGGTAAATTTAGTAACAATTATAATCCCTAAAGAGCCCATCGATTTGTATGCTAGCGCTATTAAAAGTAGACAATATTGAACAGTGATCTGAAGTTATCATGCAACTGACAACAAAATTATATCTCAAAATACCTGTATATGATGATATTTCACAAATACATCGGGATTTTGGGACCAATTTTAAACTTAGCAAAGTAAAAAGTCTCCACTCAAGGATATATCTTCTCCTCAAAAGGTAAAATACTTAGAATACTTGTTTAAACTTCGAAGGTATGTAAATTAACAGTGTTTGACTTGCAAGACGTCAAAAACGGCAGTAGTCCGTATTCCCAAGGCCAAAAAGTCGCTTAGAAAACAATTTTCGTTGGACACATTCGGAGACTACGTCAAAATCACAGAATATATGATTTCTTACGCACCTTTCAAAATTCTGCTTGTTGGCACTTCTATAAACCTGCAGATTTTCATAAATTTGCGTTTGAATTTCAACAATTGGCGCTCCTCGAAATTCGAAACCCGCCATTTTGTTTCCCTGGAAACTTGATGTAAGATGCATTGAAAAGGTGCTCACTATTGGAAACTTGATGTAATAATATTAAGAGGCAATTTTTTTCAATGTCACTGTTACAATGCCAAAAGGGGGCCGGGCGAGTATGTAATAAGAGGTTGGCCGCGCATTGGTGGTATTAGTAATCATTGTGCATTGGAAGCGTAGTAATCGTATTAGGAACAAAGATTTTTTTCTCTCCTGTTCTTTTATATTTCCACCAATTGTTAATTGGTGTTAATAAGTACTAAGTAAAATATGAGCAGCTGTAATCGATGTAAATGCCCATAAAGATCAGTTGTGAATATTTTAATATTTAGTGCCCATGGGGACAATCTCACGCTTCATTAGCGTGCAATTAAAACCTCAATCAGTATTGTTATGACGGGAACGGAAAATCATTTTCGGTTGATATCCATCAAGACTATCGTGGAGGCGATGGACGAAAACATTTCTCAGTGTTTGCGTGAGTAGGTATACAAGGAACTGACTTATTTATTAGCCTGTTCAGTTACTTGTAGCAGTGGCGGAAATTCACTTTATTTGTTTGGGGGGGAGCAAAGCCTCCTAAATTTGCATCAACACTTTCAAATTTTCGACGTACCCCCCACTTGCACTCGAAAAGACTGTTTTTAGCCCTCTTTTAGGTAAAAAAAAATTCGTCAATTTTCCGTGAAGGGGGGGGGGG
>CACRXK020014808.1:0-12770 GCA_902702795.2 Paramuricea clavata
TAAACGAAAAGCGATTAGATCTGAGAGAAAGAACACTAAATCTAAAGTAGAAAGGAAAACCTTATTGGAATTGAAATTTGGCCAAAATCAACGAAAAGAAGTAGAGAGGAAACCAAAGTAAGATAGATTATGACTTATTTTCTTGTTGAACTTGATTATTTGTACCGAAGTATTGAACAGATCCTATTGTCACGATATATTCTCTACATATTAATTTTATAGTTAAATTTAGGCTTATACTTAGTATAGTTTATTTGGTTCTATTTAGTTCGAACTCGCACGATCGATGAACTATATTGTAACCGTACAATCTCGAATTAAAGTCTATAGTGTATAGTCTTGTCTATTGCCTTCAAATCAGCGAAGTTCGAATTAACTCCTCAACCTCACGCAACCTGAAATAAAAGCCATCAACCCCCTGTAGGCCCAAACGAATCTCAAAATCTAAAATCAAGCCTACAGCATGTAGGCGTTTATTGGGAGGAGCCCTGAGGCTGAGATAAAAAAAATATATACGATTAAATACTGTGCGGTTTTAATCGAATTCCCATGAGTGGTTTTGCAAATCCATCCGGCTCGAAGCCCCTATTGGACGATGTTATGTTTTTAATTGTAAAGATAGGCCAGCTCAAATAGATTTGCAGTAAAGTAGTTTCCACTGAATTTATCGTACGACCACTGACACTAGTAAGTTTTGTGCATTTTTTCAGATGGACAATTTTCTAAAGATTTCTTGAAATCTTTGGTGGTTGTGTTATGTCATCTGTTTGCCCGCCGTAAACTGCATAAAATGTTGTTACGTCGTCACCATAGTACATCCAAAGTTGTTCTCGACAATTTACCCGCCATGTTTGAAGCTGGTCTTGCGGAGTACAACAAGAAAGTTCATGACGTATTTGATCTATATCTCCGCACAGTGGCTGCTCATGTGTACGACACTTTGGGAGAAGATGTGACGTTACCATTATCTTCCACCAAATCAATTTCATCAGAGAATTATCAATTCAATTCACCAGCAGTGACATTGGATGATAAACTTCAATCCGGTGCTCAGCCGTATAAAGCATGTTCAGCTTTTGCAGCATTATCTGGCAATACTGATAATCGACTGTATAGTTCTCAGGATCTTATTTCAAATATTCGTTATCAGGTAATATATGACTCGGAAAACTGTAGATGGGTAGGGATTCAACTACGTAAAAAATACAAATTCGACGTTTCAAAGGAAGTCCCTTAATTCGTCGGGAAGTTAGTAGCGAAGGCCCTTCGCTCGAAACGTCGAAGTTTTACTGTGGTGTTTTTGTCGCTACCTGCGCTGGCACAGAACGCTCGAACGTATGACTTTAACCTTCTACTAGAAATCGGATGCGTTGATGGCCCGTGCTGTACCACATGCGCTTTGTTAGAGCAAGTTGCATGTATATCAATACGAAAGTCATCAATACGCGTGTCTAGATGTGTACCAGCTGCACTGATGACTGCAGATTGTACTACAGGGTGTCCCCAAAAAAGTCCCTTTTGTTGTTAAACGTTATACCTCTGGGAATTTAAAATAGCTTCTAAAACGAACAGCAACACAAAATGTCAAATTACAAATTCGTCTTACCGTCAGTTCGAGTAAGAATGGTTCTACTAACTACAGAACAACGTGTATTTGGCGCACAGAATAAAGATCCATACAGAAGGGCCACTTACGTCGGAAGCTTTGAAGTTTCTGTCCTCGCGCATGTCGCATTATGCATGTTGGCCGCCATTTTCCTAGCCAGTCAATGACATTTCCGGCCAATAAACACGCTGTACTGGCTGGCTGCTCCGTCTTCTGGCCAGTAAACGGCATATTTTTGCATAAAAAAAGAGGACACGTTGCACCGCCGAGTGGCCGTTCTGTTACTGATCTTCATTCTGTGATTTGGCGAACAACTTATACAGTAAATACTTCCGGAATTAAGAGAAGTTGTAACTGCTTCCACAGTACATGTACAATTAAATTCCCAAAGGTATAATAACGCACAAGAGTGATTTCTAAAGGGGGACTTTTTTGGGAGACACTCTGTAGCTACTGTATAGATCATGCTAACGTGCATGCATAAACAATCACATAATAATAAACATCGTGCATCTCGCGCTTAAGCCTAGTTTCCATTTGGTCGTTAGTTGTCGCTGGCACGACAAGCGGTAGATGTGAAATAGTCTAATATCAATAGTCTTTTTGTGTGTTATATGCAAATCAGTTTTAATGATTGCAGAGTTTTATAAAGTTTTGTTGAACTCTATTACATCAGCCACTTGTCGCGCCAGCGACAACTAACGACCAAATGGAAACTAGGCTTTAGAGGTCGACTGGTCGAAGGTTTTGACCTTCAAAAACAACCTTAATTGAATTAGCTGTATATATGATATGAGTTTATCATATAGGTTCTTGATGAATTGGCATAGACCGTTATTTGTGGTCATAGTAATCAAGTAATTTCTATATTTGTTCAGGTATACACAGATGTTAAAGTGGTGCCAACTCTCGAAGTTGATGTTGACCTCAATGCTTACGCTTACGACTTCTTCAACCATGGTAACTACAAAGCTTTAATACAAGAAAACGGATTAATGCAAGGAGATGCATATAATTTACTGAAAGATTTCATGTTAGTTCTACAATCAATTTCTGTCTCGCTCACTGAGTTAGCTCCCAAGGATGGTGATGACGTCGTCGCAGCTTTCACACAGCTTGCCCAAGAATTTCAGTCAAATTTTGCCGAGGCTAACTTCAACCATTAAAGCGTCATGGTATAGTGCATGTAATATACATTTCGAATACTTTTGTACAAACAAAAGCATTCTATTTAGGGGCGGACCATTTGATTTTTGAGGGGGGGGGGGGGAAATACAATATAATTTAAATGTATTACCCCAACCCTCTATTAACCCCCGGGGTTGCTTATATTTTTCAGGCACGCTTGAGAGAGGGGACTTATTGGAGAAGGGGGGAGGCTTAATGATTTTACAAAAACGCAGCCAATAAAAAAAAACGCAGCAAATTAACGTGACATTCAGCATTAATAAACTATCATTAAGCATTCTAATCATTACACACCTGTTTCTTCCATTCTTTGTTTGGAAAGAAGAGGTGGGTCTTAATGAAGAGGTGGCTTAATAACGTTTGCATGAATTCACTTGATTGGCCATGAACTTTGGGAATAATTGCCATTTAGAGAGCGGGTTTATTTCAGTGTGGAACTTAAAGAGGATGTATGGTAAACCGGTATAGACCCCTTCGATAATTACGTCACATATCTTGTTTTGGTCTGGGAGCCTTGCTCTCATGAATTGTGAGCCAATCACCATTCATCTTGAAACATGAGAATGAGGCTCTCAGGCCAAGATGAGATACGTGACGTAATTATCGAAAGGGTCTATTGAAAACCTACAGGTCTTCAAACCAATCCATTATGTCGGTCCAACATCGTCCTATACATTGTAGAATGCAACATTGGGACTGTTTGAAAATTATGTTTGGTAATGTTGAAAGGTGCTAAATCATGTTTGACAATAGGGCCATTTATACGGAATAAAATAAGTCGCGACTTACATAAGACGCGTCTTATTTAAGCGGAATTATCGTATAATTGGTTCTTTATGGCTCTAGTCTAATTTACTTATTTACTTGCTATAGCTATAATGTTGTTTTGGTTGTTTTTATTTTAATATGCAAGGCCAATAATTTTACGTTGTTTCAAGTTTTGGGCATGTGTAGTTAGACTTTTTATCCAAAATAATTTATTTAAAACGCGACTTAAATAAGAACAGCTAAAAATCGTGTTCTTATTTAAGTCGCGTCTTATCCAAGACGCGTCTTACATAAGAATTTTGTACCTTTTATACGACAAACTCGCGTCTTATTTAAGTCGCGACTTATTTTGTCTCGTATAAATGGCCCTAATGTTGGCAGTGTTGGGCTTGTTTGAATGGTTCGTAACGAAGCAACGAGTTAATGAAAATTCAAAACTTTGCCTGAATTAAAAAGATTTAAATTGGCTGTGTATTATAACAAAAACGTAATTTGTATTCACCATGACAATTACCGATTATAGAATATATAGGTATCACTAAAGCTAGTATACATATTTGATGAAAACAAATTTAAAAAATTAGTTTAG
Organism: Paramuricea clavata; assembly: GCA_902702795.2. Lineage (NCBI taxonomy): Eukaryota > Metazoa > Cnidaria > Anthozoa > Malacalcyonacea > Plexauridae > Paramuricea > Paramuricea clavata. The sequence continues at coordinate 4,152 of CACRXK020014808.1, forward strand.
ACTTTAGTTTGTATGAAGCACAGGGAGCCCAGGCATTGATCTGTGTTAGTGTTGTATGTTTTCAGTTTATTTATTTTAGTGTCTTTATATTGCCTTTTAAATTAATTATAACACTAAATTACACTAATATGTCATATAATAATAATACTCCTATAGTCGAACATATAATAACAACATATAAGTTGATTTGTATTTGTATGTTTTTCAGTTTATTTATTTAAGATCTATTATTTAATAGCTTATATAAAAGCACCGCCTTTCGAACCTGACAGCCCGTTCGCAGGATACACGCAGGATTTGAAATGGGGGGCACTTTGGGGCACTGAACTATATATAGTTCACTGATGGGGGGCGGCAACAATATAAACTATTTCAGTGCGAAATAACGCGTGTATCCTGCGAACGGGCTGTCAGGTTCGAAAGGCGGTGCTTTTATATAAGCTAATAATAGATCTTAAACAAATCAACTTATATGTTGTTATTATATGTTCGACTATAGGAGTATTATTATTATATGACATGCATATTAGTGTAATTTAGTGTTATAATTCAATTAAAATGCAATATAAAGACATTAAAATAAATAAACTGAAAAACATACAACACTAACACAGATCAACGCTTGGGCTCCCTGTGTATGAAGTACTTTTATAAATAAAAAAATAATAAAAACATTACTAGTATATAATAAGTAAATAAATTAATCTAACTCGATATTGTACTTAACAGTTTTGTAATAATTTATGTTTAATTAAATAAACGTTCACCCGAGAACGGAGGAATTTGAGACGATTTCTTCCTGCGCACGGGACACATAAAACTGGACGAATGTGAGCAGCATGCTCTTGGCCTTCCACACGCGGGTTACACGTTGTCATGAATTTACCGTTGCAAATTCCTCCGGCTTCGCGTGAATTAGTCTCATAATATATATAGATCTATAATGACGCGAAAGATTACTTTATAGTTTATACAAGTTTATACTATTGGTGGATTTCACTGAGAACTATCTTGCGGCAGTTTAATTTCCATCCAGGCTCAGTTCTGTCAGTGTAGTCCACATTTCTGAATGACTACACTCTACTGCCCTCAGAAAACACTTTCTGAAAACCACCAATTCTTGAATTGTAATGTTCTGTATAAGCCAAAATACTATTAAGATTATTAATTATTTTATTAGATTCACTTTGCTGAAATTTCCCAGGGGTGAAGTTTATGATATGCTCATGCATTGTAAAAAAAGAACTCGTTTCGAAGATATAACAAGTGCAATATGCCACGTTTTCCCCCATATGGCGCCATCTTGACCCTTTTACGAGTTACAAGGAGTCAAGGACAACGCAATTGCTCAATTGGTAATGAATTTTTTTAGCAAGGATCCTGAATTGTAAAAATGTCTATCTAGTGATTATATACAAAAACATGGTATTTTAATTAACGAATCAAAAACCGTTGACGTGCATTGTGGTGCAAAAATGTCTTTTCCCATCTTCTAAGACTGTCAGACATGTTATTTTGGGAAGCATGCATGCGCGAAAAATGTAAAATATATATATAAAAGCACGACACAGGGATAACACGTTGGCTATGTGCGATAACGTTATGGACTCAAATATGCGCAAAGGAAATAGCCTAATACACGGCATTTCGATAAACAATAAAGGAAAGTTAATCTGGAAGGATTCGTTCGAAGAATTAAAGAAATTTGTCGAAGAATTTTTACCGACAACTGATGGCGAATGGGGCTGCCCAGGTGGAGACGTGAAGCAATACAAATCTGTAGATTTAGATCTTTAATAGATGGCATCCGAGTACTCGTTCAATAACTCTAAATGGGAAGCAGGGGCGGCGGAACAGGGGGGGCTAGGGGGGCTAAAGCCCCCCCCCCAGAAGTAAAAGTGGGGGGGCTTAGCCCCCCCAGAAAATTTGAGTTTTTGGAGAAAAAAATTTGATAATTACGGAAAAATTTAGGTTATTTTTTGAAAATTTAGGTATGAGAGGACAAATTTGCAATATTTTGTTTAAAAAAAGTCTATTTCGGAAAAAATTTTTAGATATAAGTCCGAAAAAATTTTTTCGTCCCTTTTTTTGTATATTGTACCCCTAAAATGGTACACTGACCGGAATTTTTTTGGCGACGGGGGGGGGGGAGGAGGGGGGAGGTCGCCGAAAAAATTTAGCCCCCCCAGAATGAAATCTGTTCCGCCGCCGCTGATGGGAAGTTAAAGGAGAGTATCAACGAAGAACTGATTCATCTAGCACTAGTTATACTGGTCAATTAAACAATAAAGTCACCGAACACGCTGCTACAGATAAGTATTGCATGAATGAACCCGAGCTTTCTGACTGTAATTGTGCTCATCTTAACGCCGACATGGAGGGTATTAAACTAGATTTGACGATTTTAGAATCGCGTATGCTTGCCGCAGTGTCTGAAAACGAGCATGAGTCGGATATTATCTCGCTAAGAGTAAAACTAGTAGATATGGAAGCCGTTGTACATAATCAAGACGAAATTATTTCCCGACTTAGCGAAGAAAATCTATCCTTTAGGTCAAGGTTATTGAACCTTGAAAAATTAGTGCATTTCATGTCCCAAGAGTATCGGAACAAAAGCAGTGGAGCGATTAACCTATCTAATATTTCAAAAGAACCCTCAACGCGTAACCGCAAGCAATCTATTAATTTGAATAAAAACAGTTTCAGTTCACCTCGAAATATCGATAACAATCTACCTCACGATAACCAACAATATGTTAGTCCGTCCGTAAGTAATATTGATTTTACGACAGACGTGCCCCAGCCTAATTCTCAAACTAAACAGAAAGTAGATCTTACGGCAGACGATCGTATGGCAGACGAGTCCCAGCCTAATCCCCTAATTAAACAGAAAGCAGATCTTACGGCAGACGAGCCTCTGCCAAACCCTTTAATCGCCCAGAATTAAAGAAATTAACTTGCCCAAGAACGGGAATTCAAACTCGAAAACAAAATTTAACCGGCTAATTTTAAGATTCTTATAAAAAAACGCCAAGCAGCATTTTCTAACGGCAATAACGAAGTGTTTAGGTATTACCGCAACCGAGTTAATCGCGAAAGAAAAAAATGCCGTGAAAAGTTTTATTCGTTGAAGGTTGAACATTTAAAAAAGTCAAAACCAAGTCGTTGGTGGAAAGAAGTAAAACAGATTGCAGGTATGACCCCCTCAACGGGAGCGGAAGATCTATATAACCCATACCTAATTTTAAGAATTTTTTATCACTGCACATTTTCTGCCAAAAATTTCCGAATGACTAAGAAAATTTCCGAATATTCGGAAATTTTTGGCGACCTCCTCCCCCCCCCCCGTCGCCCAAAAAATTTTGGTCAGTGTACCATTTTAAGGGTCAAAAAATTTTTCCGGACATACCAAAAGCCAGATTTTTACTAAAAATTGCCTGAATCTCATGATTTTCGTACAAAAAACATATATTATTATTTAATTCGATAATTTGGCAGTCATCATTTCAATTTCAATTAAATCATTCTCTTGTGTTAATTAACAACTTATCAAAGCAAATTTTATCACTGCACATTTTACATTTTATCACTGCACATTTTACTTTTATCACTGCACAAATTGGTTATCACTGCACACTAAAATTAGGTATGATATAACCAAATTCACATTGACGATTTTGACCGGAAGTCTCCAAATGAGATTGCAAATCTCATAAACACAGCCTTCCTAGACCCCATGAAAACTTACCAACCTCTTACTTCTCTTCCCTCCTACGATCCAAATGACTCTGTCCTCCATCTCGATGAATTTGATGTGTATAAAGAGCTTGCGTCCCTTGACCCCAGAAAAGCCTCAGGCCCAGACGGTGTTCCGAATTGGGTGTTAAACGAATATGCAGAAGTTCTCGCCCAGCCTGTCAGTTCGATTCTCAATAGCAGTTTTAATGAACAACGACTCCCTGCCTCGTGGAAAGCAGCTGATGTTGTTCCAATCATAAAAACGAAACCGGTAACCGAAATTTGTAAACATTTAAGACCAATATCCCTCACCCCAGCCCTTTCTAAAGTAGCAGAAGAATTCGTTGTTTCTAAATTCATTGGGCCAGCTATTCTGTGTCAAATAGACCCCAACCAATTTGGAGTGATACCAAAATCCTCTACATCTATGGCAGCGATATCAATGATCCACAATTGGTCCCAATCAACTGATGGCACTGGCGCAGCAGTCAGAGTAGCCCTGTTTGACTATAAAAAAGCGTTTGACCTTATTGACCATTGTATACTCGCTGATAAGATCTCCAGATTACCAATTCCGAAGGCAGTCGTACGCTGGACTATTGATTTTCTATTGGACAGAAAACAAAGAGTTAAACTCGCAACCGACTGCGTTTCAGAGTGGGGTGCTGTCCCGGCTGGTGTCCCTCAAGGCACGAAACTTGGGCCATGGCTTTTTCTATAGATGATCAATGATCTTAAAATCACTGAAGTATCTACTTGGAAGTATGTCGATGATACAACCGTTTCTGAGGTTGTTAAAAAAGGCGATACCAGCAAAGCCCAAGACGCAGTTACCACAGTAGAGAACTGGTCGAATTCCAACAGATTACTTCTTAATGCAGATAAATGTAAAGAAATCCAAATCGACTTTAAATCCATGAAACAGAACTTCGACCCTCTTACAGTCTACGGGATTGGGAAGAAATTGCCTGTTGTCCAAAACGCTAAAATTCTAGGCCTCACCATCTCTAGTAACCTTAAATGGACTAACCACATTAACGAAGTCATCAAAAAAGCTAACAAACGTCTTTACTTCATTATCTTACTTAAGCGCGCAAAAGTCAGTCCTACTGTACAGTTATCAGGCCCATTTTGGAATATTGTGCCCCGGTTTTCCATTACTCAATTCCATCCTTTCTGTCAGAAGATCTTGAGACGGTACAAAAGCGAGCACTGAAGATCATTTTACCCACGAACTCATATAGCGAAACTTTAGAATATTTCAATCTTCAAACTTTGTTCCAAAGACGCGAAGAAATGTGTAACAAACTTTTCACAAATATTATTAACAATCCGACACACAAACTGAATAATTTACTGCCTCCCAAACATGAGTCGGTTTACCAACTTAGGAACAATAGACTGCAGTTTGAACGATTCGAAACTAATACAGAAAGATTTAAAAAACCCTTTTATTCCTATGTCTAGTAACTTAAATTAATGTAATTTTTAGTACTAAGCGTTTTAATGACCATTTGTAAATATGCCTAATTAACCCATATTCTATCTTTTAAATAATGTCTTATATACTCTTGTAAATCACGCAATTCAGCTGTCCAGCTGCAAGGTGAATTTTAAATACACTATCTATCTCTATCTATCTATGTTAATACCCAGTGTTCCAGTTTAAAGGGCATTTTATGCATCTCTTTTGACTGTTTATGCATAGTATATAACGAGAAACAATCCTTTTGTTGGGAAAAATCCGAATTCATTCATTGGTATGAAATAGGTAATTGGACAAGTACTGGTGTAAGACATTGTGTAGCCTAAATAATGAGGACCAGTAGTTCAAATGGTTATCCTTTATTTATTTACTCCAATTCCTGTGATGGTGAACATGTACGCAAAAAACAAGGGAAACTACGATTAGATAGTAACTGAATATGTGAATTTTATGTGACACGATTGAGGGCGAGAGTAGATGTGCCCCCCCCCCCCCATCTGGCAAAATTTTCCCGCCATATGACGTCAGCATTTTGAGGATCAGCGTAATTTTCCCGCCATATGACGTTAGCAGGTGGGATAAGAGTGACGTCATTTTTTAAACATTGTCGCATAACATTTGTCGCGTGATCTTTTGGAATTTCCAGATGGCGTCAGCAAGTATTTGTCGCATAACATTTGTCGCATAACGTTTATTGTAAAAAATATGATCCTTGTAAGCGCTACAATACCGGTTAGAACCGGATTTCGTATACTGTCCGTATAAATTGAGGTCTTCGAGTGTACACGAGCGTAGTGTTTACACAGCTTTCGCAGAGAGAACTTAACAAGATGAAGTGTTTAGATGGAAAACCTGCTGCCTATTCCACAACAAGCAATGGATCATTTTGGTTTTGTGGTCAAAACCCTACCTGCAATTTCTTCTGTGCAGAAGATGAAGGCTACATGTATGAAAAAGCTATAACAGCTTGGAGATGTACGGAGCAGCCTCATCCTCGGTGCGATGAACATCATAAGCTTGCGAAAATGTGTGTGGTAAAAGATTTGATGAAAGTGAATTATGGAAGACCGTTCTTCGTGTGTGGAGAAAAGACGAAGCCTTGTTCCTTTTGGATGTGGGGTGATGTGCAGCCATTGGCGAAACCGGAATGTCGTCATGGATTACCGTGTGTGGTCTGTAAGGTGAAAAAAGAAGGTCTTAACAAAGATCGATTGTTCTTTAGTTGTCCGAATAACAAGGAGAGTTCGTGCCGGTTTTTTGAGTGGGCACCTGACGAACAATTGGCATTTTTTTCCATTAGAGGGTCAGAGTTGCAATAAGAACAGTTATTTAACAACTAAATTCATGCATGATTTTGCAAACGAGTTAAAGTTGTAGATGATTACGTGTATTTTTTTATGAAATGTTGTACATGATGACGTCAGTCATGATTTTTACATATAAATAAATTGTTTCACTTGTTGTATTCATTTGCTGTTGCAATGGAAGGCGATATTAGATGGGCTTCGAGAAAATGGTATTGACATGAGAACATTATCCCATCATGTCAAATATTTGTTTGAGCATCACGGAGCGCTGTACAGTCAAATGGTATTGAATGTTAATGCTAATGAGACTCAAATTGGTACGGCATAGATTCAGTTTTTAAACTATTGATTTTTTAAAGTACAATAATTATTTACACAAATAAACAGTTCTTAAACATATTGTCCGGCTTTTACAGTGTTCTCCAGTTTAGATCGTTGTAAACTGTTCCATCCTCCGTTTAGTAGTTCTGTTCTTTAATGCTCTACGGGCTTAACAAAGTTTAACATCCATAACTTTGAATGCACATCATTTCTTGTTCGTAGGCAACAATAGTACTTTCTCGTAGTCGAGTAAATAAACTAAAATGCCAATCATTTCTTGTGGTCCTCCGATTTAGATTTTCGTTTACTATTGTCTCCATGCTAAAGATCTTGCATTTTGTAAGTAAACGTTAAAGTTTCTCTCCATCTCCTCTTGTCGCTCTAGTAAATTTTCTAGACTCTTTTCTACGTTGAATTCTTTTGGCTCTTCACTCTGTCGAGGTACACAGATTCCTACTTTACTCCACTTCAACCATTTCATGCGTTCCTCTGTGTTCATATCATGTACTTGATCGAGATGATTTGCTAACCTTGCAAGATTTGTACTACCACAACCAAATACAGGGCAGTCCCTACGCGTGCGACCCATGTTTGCTCAACGAATTCCTATCAATAACTAGCTCATTTTTTCGAGTTCCGGATTATTATATTTGGCCCGATTAGGCCCGAAATGGCACTTTTTGGCCCGATTAGGCCGGCCCGCCCGATGGCCCGATTACTGACTGGGCGTTCTAACCCAGGCAGGACAGCCACCGTTATTGTTTGGGTGCTATGACGTCACGGCAAAAAGTAACAATATTTTTGCTCTAAACATATAATACATTTTCGTGTTCGCCATACCCCCTTTTTTTCCTCCTTTTGAATTTGAGATTTGTTGCATATAAATAAATTGTTTCACTTGTTGTATTCATTTGTTGTTTTGTTGCAATGGAAGTGATACTAGATGAACTTCGGGAAAATGGAATTATATTGACATGAGAACATTATCTCATCCTATTAATGATTTGCTTGAGCGCCACGAGGCGTTGTACAATCAAATGGTAGTGAATGTTAATCCTAATGAAATGCATGTTGTTTTTAACACGATCAACGTGACTACTTTTGGCCGTGTATGGCCTATCTGACATTAGTTTATTTCATGCATGCCTCTGCAGATACTACGCGGAGGCAGCCTCGTACCCAGGCGCAAATAACGTACTAAAAACAGCAACACTACAGTTTTTTTATATAGATCAGTGGCTGAGCAAGCGCGCGGGGGTGCTTGGGGAGGACTTGGGAAGCGAAGCGCCTGGCAGAATTTGTAACAAACATGGCGGACATGAGAATGCAAAGAAGGAAATTGCTGTACTATATAAATGAAATTGAAAGGCTTGCCTAACGAGCGGTACATTTGGGAAAGATTTTATGTCCAAATGATCACTGCGTTGATAATATAAAGGATTTTTCCTCGAAAACGGTATTTTAATTAAAGGTCTCCTCAGGAGACCAGCCTCTCGAAATTAGAAAGTCTGCTGGTCATGAGAGAACTCGAGATTATTGAACATTATAAAAAAATAACGATTTATTTCAAATGGTTGAAAATATATGTCTGGTGTTGGATGCACATCATGAAATATACTGCCTTTTTGCAGTTTGAAAGAGAAACTGACCAAGGAAAGTCAAAGAAACTGGCTTATTCTTGAATCTTTTAATTTTAATATAAATATTTTAATAATACATTGAATTTATATGGAATGTTGAAATTACTATTTATTTGTACTGATGATA
>CACRXK020014809.1:0-12769 GCA_902702795.2 Paramuricea clavata
CATGAACTGAAAGCTCATTTTTATCACTGACATACCTTAGCTCATCAGGAATACCATTTTCTGGTAAACTTTGGATGACATCTCTATCAATTTCAATATTTTTAAAGAACGGATTGTTTGTCTTTAACCATAACACAGCCTCAAGAACTTTGTGTCGACGTACAGTAAAGTCTTGATGTGTGTCTTCTGCACCATGTTTTCGCACAATCAAAACAGGCAAGTTTGCCATACGAGAAGGCAACCTATTCAAGAAACTTTGAATATCTTGAGGCAAGTTAAGTACATGTCCTTTATACCCCCTCTAACCCCCATGTTTCTATACACTCTCATAATGGGGCAAACCCTTGAAATTAACATTTCTTCTACCTGTGTCAAACCTCTCAATTGTTCAGGAACTGTTCCTGGGTCCATGTCATTCTCCGCACTAAATTTCTTGGGTGATTTCTTGTCTCTCTTGCACCGGTAACAAATATATACTTCTGATGCCAAGTTCTGCCGTGTCGGCCAAGCTTCTTTACACATTGTACATTGTCGATGCTCTAAATGTTCTTGATCTAAATGAAAACTGTGCATTTCATTTTGTACAAACTCTAGCTCATGCAGAGGGTTGTCAACATTTTGGCAACCACCCTCGTGTAAATATTCATTTCTACTTACCCCCTCTGGCTCTGCTTCATGAACAGACCCAGTTTTCTCGTCTACTTCAGAAACAGAATGAGATATATCTACACTAACTGTTGGATCTACAGACATACTCAACTGCTCATTTGCTTCATCTCTTTCTTTTCTCTCCTCAGCAAGTCTATCTTTCCGTTCTTGGTCATTTTCACTTGCAATTGATGTGTTGAAAGTTGCTCGCAAAATTTTAAGTATTTTTGCACGCTCATCAACTGTTTTGGATGCTCGGTCTTCTTTTCTCCTTTGTAGCCTATTTGTTCGTTCGTCTTCAGTCATATTTTGCATTTTATCATAATAATACTGTCTATCATACTCTTTTTTCTTCCCTTTAGCTTCTGCAGTCCTTTCTTGCCATGTTTCCCTTCGTTTTGCCAACAGAGTTTCAATATTCTCGGCACTTTCTGTAGCTTCTTTCTGTCGCCTATAATAAATTTTCTGATACTCCTTTTGCTTACCTTTCGCTTCTGCCGTCCTTTTTTGCCACGCTTCTCTTCGTTTTGCCAAACGAGCTTCTCTTTCCTCGGCAGTCTCCTCGAGCATACGCTGTCGCCTTCGCTCCCTTCTTTTCGCTAATCTTTCGGCTTTTTTGTCTTTTAATTGTCGCCCTTCGTTTGGCTCCATACGTCTCAATTGCTATTTGATATTATTCTTTTGTTAAATTGCTTTTAAAGTTGTCAAAAGTTTTTGCAAACATACAAATTACTGTAAATGCAAAAAGAAAATATTTTCATAAAGTGTCGGTTAGTTGAAGTCGTCAGTTCATCTCACAACAACAAATTTTAAATTTGACCAATCAGTGTTCGCTATTCACGACAGTCCGCTATAATTTGAGATCAGTGAGGATGACACCCATGAACGGTGAGCCATGCGCCCGCGATATTTGATGAACTTTAGACTCCGCTAATGCTTTCGTTTCCCCGGGTGTAAATAGCCGGGGGGAATTAGTACCCTCGCACGGCGCTTCGCGCCGCCGGCTCGGGGATAATACATCGGCTGAAATATAACGTATTGAACTGTAATTGAACGAAACGCGATCCAAATGATAATTTAAATTGTTTGCGATCAGATTAACCGTAACTCGTTTACATCTTTCAAAACGTTGGGGCCTAACTCCAAAAACAAAATGTTTGACTTTGCTGGAGTTAACTATTTTCAAGAGGGCTTAACTCGAAGTAAATCTGTGCGGTTCTGATCGAATGCCAAATTGATGAGCGTCCAGTTATGTCTCTTTATTTTGTTCGTTTGTTTTCACCGAATTTTTAATTACCTCTAACAATTCAGGTAATTTATTCGCAATCTCGGGCAGCGTCATGCTAAAACTATCGACTCTCCAACCAAACTATTTGACTTATAGGCTTTGTAGTAGCGCGATTGCGAGTACGGTTGTTAGGGCACAGAAATGAAACAATGAAAATATATATCTGTAACTTCGGTGAAAGCGCAATTTAAATATCTGCCACTGCGCACAACCATGACAATACAGCATAACGCCACAACACAACAATTGTAAACACGACATAAAACAAATGCACTATAATAACATTAAAGCACAGCTTCATGTACTCGCTATAATTTAACACACTAAAGTCTAAAGGAAGATAGAATGAACTGACGATGCGCGGGTTCTTGTCTATTCTGTGTCAAAGCAAATACGGTAAAAAACTGTCGTACCTCTTTCGTCTATCTTTCTTCAGTCTTTAATTCTTCGCCGGTCTGTGTGTGTATCTGCCCGCATCCTCCGCCATGTTACACGACCCATTTTCTCGGTAATATTCTGAATGAATGCGTCACGTGGTCGTACAATTTTCGCACAATGGAATGGTCGTACAATTTTAATATTTAGGAATCCAAGTATAATTATCTTAGATGTAGGAAACTTGTTGTTTGACGTTCAATTGTAAATGTTTGCGAAGCCCTTATAAGGGTGTCAATGAGTTACAAACGTAATATTTTATGCGTTAACATGCACAAGCTTAAGCAAAGTAAGCATGCAGCATAATTACATCGTTTCCACGGAATATGTAATGTTGCAATATCTTTAATTAAACTGGGCGTAATTAACTGTCTGTGTACTATTTAAGACGCTAAAAGAAGCATATTATTATATTTAAAACGTATGCCGACGCCCAAGTTTTTTATATCTCATTAAACAAGAACTGCCAGTGATAAAAATTGATAGTTTTACCGAAGTATTTTAGGAAATAAACGTTGTCTAAGCCGAGAAACAAAAAACTGAAGTAAATCTTCTATTTAACGTATATATGAAATAAAACACACGAATAATTGAGCGGAGTGGTTGTGTCGGTTTAAGGCGTCTGAACAGTAGCTTGAGGTATGCTAATGAGGTTTGTTCTTTATAAAGCTAAGCAACTTCATTCATCTTTAGTAACCCATTGAGCAGCTCACATCGGGACAAATTGCTTCGCTCATCGCATTCATATAGTTTCCGCAGCGAATATTGACCCAAGTGCTTCTCAAATCGTGACGTCAATAATCCGAGTACTCTGTTGAACTCTTCGTCTAGGAAAGGACGGTTCGTATCGTTTTCCTCACCTGTGGCACATGTGTCATGTCATGAGTAAGAAACGTTACCCTCGACAACTTTTACGCTGTCGATACACCCGTTATATCGCAGGAAACGCCGTTCTACGCGTCGGCTGGTCGTGGCGTGCCAACACAAACCGCTATAGCTGTGGACCGTCGCAGCGACCTCAGTTTTTCTCTCAGTAGAGCTAGAATAAGGTTATAATGAACAAAATTCGTCACATCCTTTTTATCTTTACATTATTTTTTAAATTTTACTTTACTTTACTTTACTTTAAGTTGGTCTTACAACGTGTCGGTCCGAAGCCCTTCAGAGTTCGAGGTTTCCTTTCCCAGCCAGGTTACGTCATGTACTGTGTCGCTCCGGGCTAAGCTTCAAACGGGGCAAACTGGCTCGTCGCCGTACCGACCCCGCGGTCTTGGTGCAATCTTACGAATCATAGTCCAGATTCTTATCGCACTCTCGTGGTCCATGGTAGTAAACGTCTGTCTTGTGGTTTCGGCTGCTCGTAGACTCGTGCAGTCAGATATTCAGTCTTATTCTCTCCAACGCCCACGCGTAATAGGGCAAACCGTGTATGCGAATTAATCTTTATAATTTGATCATGCACTGATAGTCGGGTTTATATCTGCACCACACAAACTCACGCACGCGATCACATTGGACCATTACCTCGATTTGGCCGTTCTACTCTCCTTTCCATCATGATGTTTCTGTCATGCCACTGTCGTAGGATGGGCCGATGCTGATATATCCCATCCCTCTCGAAGATCGCGTAAGATTTTTTACATTTTCCACTGGCCCAAGCATTTTGAATCGATACGTTCATGCTCGTGCTTAGTTTCCAAATCCCGCGCGCGATCTCCTGCTGTACGAAACGCAGATGTTGCGTGCATCGGTGTATTTCCGAGGCGACGCACGGCAGAACAATTACGACGCGTTTCGTCCCGACGCTGCAGACCGTGGCCTCTCGAGCTGATCACATACGGGCGCTCAGATTTGTAATGTCCATACCACAATCTAGCCGTGCCCTCGTTTTCGTTTCCTGCGCCAACAGGCAACTTCAGCACCACGTGTTACCAGAGTCACCATCGTTCCCGTTCATGGAACTCTAGTCGCTGCCTTAACCCGCCAATGCAGATATCGGCGCGCCTGTGATCGTCTCGGATGTGGTGTGGTCATCGACGTGTCGAATACATGTCCTTTCTGTTCAGGCCCAATATCATTTCAGCGTGCACCGTAGCAAGGTCGCTAGTAATTAGGCTTGGTAAGCGGCGTATTTGTATTCTACCTACATATCTAGATTTTTTGTGTGTCTCATTCGCTCGCGAGTTGGTATCAACTTGTTGTAGATAACTGTTAAATGAAATAAAATGAATTATTTTCCTGTTTTATTGGTGGTTATTATTTCCTTCTTGCGTATTCCCCCGGTATCATACGCTGGTCACGTCTTGTTTCAGCTCTCCCTGGTGTCTTAGGTCGATTCCAGCGTTGCACCCCCGTCGTCGTTTTTCAAAATTTACAAAATTTGCAAGTATCTCTTCTCACATATTGCCTAATATTATCACAGCAAATCCATATTATATAAAATAACAATTGTAGCTATATCGCACATTAATTTCTGATGTTTTACTATCGTATTTGAAAGAAGCTGTGAACCAAAATGTCATATAAAATTACTGAATAACACAGGTAAATTGTTCAATAAGTTCATAGGGTAAGATATGTTGTGGGATGGGGAATTTTCCATAGTCAATCGGTAAACACATGACGAAAATTAATAGTCTTTCGGCACTTCCAAAAAATTAACACTTCACAAGACCGTACTTTAACAGAACGCGATGTATATTGCTGTCTAATCGATCCCAACAAATATTCCATTGAAAATGCTGTTCTTTAATCGTAGAACCATATGTGGTGGGGAAGGACAAGATTCTATGCGTTAACGACTTAGCAACTTTATTCTCTCTTGATTTAAGGTATCATGCGATTGTCTACCCAATGAAAACACTTTCGGGGAAGAAAATAGCAAAAACCGCTGCTATGGTTACGGTTATTTGGTTGTTCGCTGGCGCAATTTCACTCCCATATGGAATTCACACCATCTCCGTTTCCTATGTAGTACCGACTAAAAGCGGTGATGGAATTGCCTATGAGAAAGCAACGCATCTCAGCAGTTCTATGACAAAAATAGAAGCAAAATCTTACATCATGGGTTATACTATATGCCAATTTATAGTACCGATATCTATCATGATTTTCTGCTATAGCCGCGTTGCCTGGAACTTTGGCATCCTGACACACAGTTAACGCAAGGAAATGGGACCAGTTCAAGTCAGCGTAAGGCAATGAACTTCGTGAAGAAAAGAAACCGAAAGACAACGATCATGTTGTTGGCCGCTGTTCTGGTGTCATTCCTGGTTACCCTCCCTCCTCACGTTTTTGGATCTTTGCTCGCATATAGAGACTTTCATGAATTCGATCTCCACATCGTGCTTCAGGTTAGCTCTGCTCTGTCTGTACTTGCATCCGTCGGCGCTACATGCAATCCGATTATTTATGGCATCTTCAACAAGAAATTTCAAACTGGTTTCCGAAATCTTCTTTCTTTTCCTTGCAATACGCAATAAGCAATGAGGAACTGTACGTCGCAGGCTTTAATAATGCCGTGAAAACTATTTGCGGAGATTCGGAATTGAATATTTATACTATACAGGTAGCAACGCTTTCGACGATTGATTTATTCCCGAGTCGGCGACGTGGAGTGCCGTTCCGGGCATCAGCCTGGCGAGAGGGTACTAATTCCGTATACAGTTATTTACGCACGGCGAAAGAAAAGCACTAGCGAAGTCCAAAGTGGTGTCAAAATTCATGTTCAACAGTGAAGACAATATTCAAACTCAAAACACTTGCCATAAAATTGAAAATTCAGCCAATCGATGCTCAATATAGTAAAATACAGCGAATTGACATTAATTGCTTTATTACTAAGACCAAAATGTACATTTCGGTGACTTGATGTCATAGATATCTTATATACACTACATGTGCATCTACTTATTCTGCAATACAAAAATTGAAGCCGTGATTGCAGACTCAGCATATGCCCATGAAATGAGAAGACTCGTATGTTTTCTATTTCTTAAACAGGGAATTTTTAAGTTTAAAAACATTAAGTTAAACCTATTCCAAATACGTTTTCAAACTATTCAAATGATGAAAGTTATTGTTGTTTTTTAAGCGTTTATTAGCGAGTGGGAACATGGCCGCCATCTATTCAAATCGGGTAACCTCTGGAATATTTTTGGCTTCAATTTTACTAAAAGAGATGCCCTATCTAGTGTATATAAGATAGCTATGCTTGATGTACATCGAGGTCTTAGTTCGATGAAATATTGTTTGTAAATTAGCAAAGAACATAATGTTTTCGGCCACTAAAAAATCATTTTGCAAGCATGCTCATCATGTACGATGATCCGGAAACTAAATAATCTTCATTATTTTACCTTTCTCATTGCCTTGCTGACCATAAATACCCATCAATTGCATTGAAGCTAAAAGTTTTTATCCAGTTTATCTAATATGTACTTTACAACAGGAATTTCATTGGAATCCATTTTAAGAATGAACCATAAAATTTATAAAACAATAAGCACATGAAATTTTCGGAACAATTAATGATTAATGTCCAATACCCATGCAAGATGTCCGATGGAAAAAGGAAAAGGCCATTGGACATTCCATTTTTCAAATGGATCTCTACTTGTCCATTGGTCTTTCGCGTGTCCATTGGATCCAATGGATCCAATGGACGTGGAAATGTCTATTGGAATGTTGTTTGTCCATTGGTTCCAATGGACAAGTGGAATTTCCATCGGACATTTGTGTTTTCAGTTAGTCAATTACTATGTATTTGAATGACGTAATGACAAGCACATGGACGTCATGTGGATATACAAGGTCATTGAGATAGCCAAACGAAAGTGTCCATTGGATCCAATGGATCCAATGGACGTGGAAATGTCCATTGGAATTTTGTTTGTCCATTGGATCTAATGGACAGGTGGAATTTCCATCGGACATTTGCGTTTTCATTTGGTCAATTACCATGTATTTGAACGACGTAATGACAAGCACATGGACGTCATGTAGATATACAATGCCTTTGAGAGTGCCAAACGAAAGTGTCCATTGGATCCAATGGATCCAATGGACGTGGAAATGTCCACTGGAATTTTGTTTGTCCATCGGATCCAATGTACAAGTGGAATTTCCATTGGACATTTGCATTTTCAGTTGGTCAATTACCATGTATTTGCATGACGTAATGACAAGCATATGGACGTCATGTAGATATGCAAGGCCATTGAGATAGCCAAACGAAAGTGTTCATTGGATCCAATGGATCCAATGGACGTGAAAATGTCCATTGGAATTTTGTTTGTCCATTGGATCCATTGGATCCAATGGACAAGTGGAATTTCCATCGGACATTTGCGTTTTCAGTTGGTCAATTACCATGTATTTGAATGACGTAATGACAAGCTTATGGACGTCATGTAGATATACAAGGCCATTGAGATAGCCAAAGAAAGTGTCCATTGGATCCAATGGACGTGGAAATGTCCATTGGAATTTTGTTTGTCCATTGGATCCAATGGACAAGTGGAATTTCCATCGGACATTGGCGTTTTCAGTTAGTGAATTACCGTGTATTTGCATGACGTAATGACAAGCATATGGACGTCATATAGATATACAAGGTCATTGAGATAGCCAAACGAAAGTGTCCATTGGATCCAATGGATCCAATGGACGTGGAAATGTCCATTGGAATTTTGTTTGTCCATTGGATCTAATGGACAGGTGGAATTTCCATCGGACATTTGCGTTTTCATTTGGTCAATTACCATGTATTTGAATGACGTAATGACAAGCACATGGACGCCATATAGATATACAAGGCCATTGAGATAGCCAAACGAAAGTGTCCATTTGATCCATTGGATCCAATGGACGTGAAAATGTCCATTGGAAATTTTTGGATCCAATG
Source organism: Paramuricea clavata (assembly GCA_902702795.2). Classification (NCBI taxonomy): domain Eukaryota; kingdom Metazoa; phylum Cnidaria; class Anthozoa; order Malacalcyonacea; family Plexauridae; genus Paramuricea; species Paramuricea clavata. Next base: position 8,277 of record CACRXK020014809.1, read on the forward strand.
GATCCAATGGACTTGGAAATGTCCATTGGAATTTTGTTTGTCCATTAGATCCAATGGACAAGTGGAATTTTCATCGGACATTTGCGTTTTCAGTTAGTCAATTACCGTGTATTTGCATGACGTAATGACAAGCACATGGACGTCATGTGGATATACAAGGTCATTGAGATAGCCAAACGAAAGTGTCCATTGGATCCAATGGATCCAATGGACGTGGAAATGTCCATTGGAATTTTGTTTGTCCATTGGATCTAATGGACAGGTGGAATTTCCATCGGACATTTGCGTTTTCATTTGGTCAATTACCATGTATTTGAATGACGTAATGACAAGCACATGGACGCCATATAGATATACAAGGCCATTGAGATAGCCAAACGAAAGTGTCCATTTGATCCATTGGATCCAATGGACGTGAAAATGTCCATTGGAAATTTTTGGATCCAATGGATCCAATGGACTTGGAAATGTCCATTGGAATTTTGTTTGTCCATTAGATCCAATGGACAAGTGGAATTTTCATCGGACATTTGCGTTTTCAGTTAGTCAATTACCGTGTATTTGCATGACGTAATGACAAGCACATGGACGTCATGTGGATATACAAGGTCATTGAGATAGCCAAACGAAAGTGTCCATTGGATCCAATGGATCCAATGGACGTGGAAATGTCCATTGGAATTTTGTTTGTCCATTGGATCTAATGGACAGGTGGAATTTCCATCGGACATTTGCGTTTTCATTTGGTCAATTACCATGTATTTGAATGACGTAATGACAAGCACATGGACGCCATATAGATATACAAGGCCATTGAGATAGCCAAACGAAAGTGTCCATTGGATCCAATGGATCCAATGGACGTGGAAATGTCCATTGGAATTTTGTTTGTCCATTGGATCTAATGGACAGGTGGAATTTCCATCGGACATTTGCGTTTTCATTTGGTCAATTACCATGTATTTGAACGACGTAATGACAAGCACATGGACGTCATGTAGATATACAATGCCTTTGAGAGTGCCAAACGAAAGTGTCCATTGGATCCAATGGATCCAATGGACGTGGAAATGTCCACTGGAATTTTGTTTGTCCATCGGATCCAATGTACAAGTGGAATTTCCATTGGACATTTGCATTTTCAGTTGGTCAATTACCATGTATTTGCATGACGTAATGACAAGCACATGGACGTCATGTAGATATGCAAGGCCATTGAGATAGCCAAACGAAAGTGTTCATTGGATCCAATGGATCCAATGGACGTGAAAATGTCCATTGGAATTTTGTTTGTCCATTGGATCCATAATGGACAAGTGGAATTTCCATCGGACATTTGCGTTTTCAGTTGGTCAATTACCATGTATTTGAATGACGTAATGACAAGCTTATGGACGTCATGTAGATATACAAGGCCATTGAGATAGCCAAAGAAAGTGTCCATTGGATCCAATGGACGTGGAAATGTCCATTGGAATTTTGTTTGTCCATTGGATCCAATGGACAAGTGGAATTTCCATCGGACATTGGCGTTTTCAGTTAGTGAATTACCGTGTATTTGCATGACGTAATGACAAGCATATGGACGTCATATAGATATACAAGGTCATTGAGATAGCCAAACGAAAGTGTCCATTGGATCCAATGGATCCAATGGACGTGAAAATGTCCATTGGAATTTTGTTTGTCCTTTGGATCCAATGGACAATGGAATTTCCATCGGACATTTTCGTTTTCAGTTGTTCAATTACCATGTATTTGAATGACGTAATGACAAGCACAGGGGCGTCATGTAGATATACAAGGCCATTGAGATAGCCAAACGAAAGTCTCCATTGGATCCAATGGGTCCAATGGACACCGTGTTTTCCGTTGGAAATATATTTTTCAGATGGATCAAATGGGCAAGTGATTTCGCATGCTGGCATAATTATATTGCTCATACTTGTTTTGACTATTCATTTTTGTGTTCTTGTTAAATTGTGTAAATCCAGAAAATTAAAATTACCATATGACTATTATTGCTACAGACATGTATATTTGAGGTTTAGGCGATGGATAATATTATTATAAAACCTTCTGCTGCTTTGCCGTTTACTACATTTTACTGTAATATATGTCAAAAGCCACGCAATTCTATCCGACTAGTATTAAAGAATTTCGTTTGCACTTTCGTTCGCGCGTACTGACTTTGGGTTAAAATACATTAAAACATTTTAAATATGTTGTAGTCATAGACGCGAATGCAGGATTCAAAGGGGCAAGTGATTGATTCGTGCGGGCATATTGCCGGAGCAGTGACTGCTAGCATATTGAAATATGTAATCATTCTTGTTTTCATTCATTTTTGCGTTCTTGTTAAGTTTTTATTTTTCTACTTGTATTTTTAGTGTAAATATAGAGAATAAGAATTACCACGTGAGTACAGCTACAAAGTATATTGGGCAAAGGTTATCAGTTTAAATTTATGAACACAACAGCATGAAACATGAGGCCACAGCGAAATTCTATCCGACTAGGATTAAACATTTTCGGCGTTTCCATGTAGTATTGATATATAATTATGAAACATATATGTCGTGCGTAGTGACTTTGGCCTACGTTAAAAATACGTTGAAAAGATTTAAAAATGTTGGATTTGAACTCAAGCTTTCGACTGTGGAAGAACTGTGAGGAAAACTGCACTGGCAGTCAAAACCGGAAAGTTTGTATTTAAACATTTTAAATTAATTTCTTCTTGGTAACAGCAGCACTGACGAGACTGCATGAGCAGTTTAATAATGACCAAGGACTAGTTTTTACCAATTTCGACGCGATGTAAGATGAGAGGTAATACAATTACGATCATAATTTGCATATATATAAGTTTGGCATAGGAAACGAAGTGACTGTTATATAACACCAACCTCGTTCCCAGGGCTTCAGTGTGAGGACGAGGCGAGACACGAGGAAGCCCTGGTCCGGGCCGGTCACTTTTGCATTCTGATTGGCTAACACCATATTGTCTAAAAATAACTGAACTTGACGGTTGACAATAACAAATTACAACACAATTCAACATTTGTATTTTTATTGCAAAATAATCTTTCAAAGTAAGACGTTTTCCCGACTGCACGGTTACAAAATTCGGCCGGTTACAAAACTCAAAAGCCGTGTCGAAGTGAGCTGTGATGTTTCCTGACAAAACAAGAAATGTCTACTATTATTTAAGTTTTCCTTGTACAGCATTTATTTGTGCAGATGTCTGATGAAATACTACGCGTATTGCATTGTAGTAATATTTTAATTTACAATATTCTGTACTGACAAATAAAAGCAAGACAAACAATTAAATGAAACTACTAAATTAATTTAGGCCCTGTTTACTTAATAGCTCTACGCCTAGGCCGATGTAGTCTACAAGATTCGCACGCCACCCAGTTTTTAGTGCAAAGTTGACGAAGTCAAGTTTGTACTATTGTGATGGGGTGCAAAGCATTACGTCATTACGTGACTCAACAATGGATCGATCGATCGATGTATAGTGTAAACAATTCAATCCGGGGGGAGCGCTTGCAAATTATTTTCGTAGCTTTGCAACGTTCGGCCAGCATATACAGGGTGTCTCAAAAAAACCCAAAATCATTGAAATTGACGTATTGTTCGATATTCAATGCCCTAGCACTAAGTTAATCCCACGAGTGCATAAAAGATTGACATAACTGCTATAATGAATGGTAATGCTCAGCGTAAACTTGTTATGTCAGGCATAAAGTACTAAACCCACGAATGCATATTACGCATATTACAATTTACGAAGCATTTTTAAATTCCCATGAGCAAACAAACGTTCACTTTACAAAGATATTTTAATTTTTTAAAACAAATTAATCACCCTGTCAAAATCCTTTGTGTTACGGCATTGAAATTCGAACAATACGTTATTTCAATGATTTTGGGTTTTTTTGAGACACCCTGTATATTAAAAAATTTTCAAATAGGATTTTATATTTTTATTCACAACGGCAGATGTTTTTCTGATTTACATTATCTAGCATTTAGAGAAACAATCATAAAATAAATATCAATTTTAAGATATGAATGGCTAATATGTATAGGTACTTTCTCGCCCTCCGTGCAACAAAATCAAATGAAACAACACACGTGCTCTGCACTGCGCCAATTTTAATATGGCGGTGTCAGAGGAGTCGCAGTACGATGTCGTGTATACAGGGTATATCAAAACCGCAACCTCGGAATTTCCCAAGAAATCGACATTGTTTTAAAGACAAAAGATTTTAGGCGCCTGGGAATTTAAAATAGCACAACTGTCAAAATTACTGCACACGCGAGTGCATAAAGCAAAATTTATGCATTTATTTAGTGCACAACAACAGTAATATGATCTATTAGCAATTCGATTTCAATTCCCAGGGGTCTAAAATCTTTTATGCTTAAGAATTGCAAAGTGATTTCTTAGGAAATTCCGAGGTTGCGTTTTTTTTTATACACCC
>CACRXK020014810.1:0-12768 GCA_902702795.2 Paramuricea clavata
TAGCCTATCGCATATTTTTAGGTATATATACTAACTGGAGATATTACCTTATGCCTTATATTCGATAGGCCTATATAAAGTTTAATTGTGTTACCAACCCTATAAGGTTGAATAACAATGCATGCAAGCGTATTTGACGTTGCAAATGCAAAACAAATAAATGCAGTGAAGTACTGAATAACCATCGACATTTAACCACAACTCCAAGCGCAAGCTTCCACAGTCGAAAGCTTGTATTCAAATCCAACATTTTTAAATCTTTTCAACGTATTTTTAACGTATCAAGCCAAAGTCACTAGGCACAACATATATGTTTCATAATTATATATCAATACTGCATGGAAACGCCGAAAATGTTTAATCCTAGTCGGATAGAATTTCGCGGCGGCCTCATGTTTCATGCTGTTGTGTTTATAAATTTAAACTGATAACCTTTGCCCAATATACTCTGTAGCTGTACTCACATGGTAATTCTTATTCTCTACATTTACACTAAAAATACAAGTAGAAAAATAAAAACTTATCAAGAACGCAAAAATTAATGAAAAGAAGAATGATTACATATTTCAATATGCTAGCAGTCACTACTCACTAACTGCTCTGGCGATATGCCCGCACGAATCAATCACTTGCCCATTTGAATCCTCATGCTTTCGCGTCTATGACTATAACATCTTTAAAATTCAATATGCTAGCAGCCACTATTCCCTAACTGCTTTAGCAATATGCCCGCACGCGAAATCACTTGCCCATTTGATCCATCTGACAAATATTTTTCCAACGGAAAACACGGTGTCCAATGGATCTAATGGATCCATTGGACACTTTCGTTTGGCTATCTCAATGGCCTAGTATCTACATGACGTCCATGTGCTTGTCATTACGTCATTCAAATACATGGTAATTGACCAACTGAAAAAGCAAATGTCCGATGGAAATTCCATTTGTCCATTGGATCCAATGGACAAACAAAAATCCAATGGACATTTCCAGGTCCATTGGATCCATTGGATCCAATGGACACTTTCGTTTGGCTATCTCACTGGCCTAGTATCTACATGACGTCCATGTGCTTGTCATTACGTCACTCAATACGTGGTAATTGACCAACTGAGAAAGCAAATGTCCGATGGAAATTTCACTTGTCCATTGGATCCAATGGACAAACAAAATTCCAATGGACATTTCCAGGTCCATTGGATCCATTGGATCCAATGGACACTTTCGTCTGGCTATCTCACTGGCCTAGTATCTACATGATAATAATGATCACGGACGGAGTACCACAGGGTTCTATCCTTGGTCCTCTATTGTTTCTCGTTTTTATAAACGATTTGCCTCTACATATCAACACCCAAGTAGATTTATTCGCTGATGACACTACCTTACTCGCTGCCACTGATTATAATGATATTAATGAACTTAATGAGAAATTATCTCTGGAAGTCTCTAACGTTCAAAACTGGGCCATTACCAATAAACTGCCTCTCAATACCACTAAGACCAAAACCATTCTGATTTCTGGTAAACGTCTTAAAGCTAAGCTTACTCCTGAAAATCAAACTCTCGATATTAAATTGAACGATGGTTCATTAGAACAAGCGCAAACTGTGAAATTACTGGGCTTTAATATTGATGAAGATTTAAACTTTGACACTCATGTTGATATAATGGCAATGAAACTATCGAAACGTATTGGAATATTGAAGTCTATAAAATCCTACCTGCCTCGAAACGAACGTATTCTTTTCTACAATGCTATGATCAAACCTCTATTTCTCTATTGTAGTATAACCTGGACAAACTGTAGTAAGAACAATATCACTAAACTTTTCAAACTTCAAAAACGCTGTGCCAGAATTATCCTTGACGCTGAACCTCGCCATTCCTCGATTAATCTATTTAATAATCTTGGTTGGTTACCCTTTTACGTAGAGTCGGATATCAGAAAATGTATTATGATCTACAAGCGTACACTGTAAAAACAGATTGGTCGAAATGACCAAAAAAAATTGGTCACCTGGATGCATCTGAGAGAACCAATTAAAAATGGTCGTTTTAACCAATAAAATTAACCATTAATTAATTGGTCATTTCAACCAATAATAATTGGTTAATATAACCAAATATTTTTGGTTGTTTTGACCAATTAATAAAATGGATAATTTTATTGGTTAAAACGACCATTTTTAATTGGTTCTCTCAGATGCATCCAGGTGACCAATTTTTTTTGGTCATTTCGACCAATTTTTTTTGGTCATTTCGACCAATTTAATGTCACAACCTATACACTAAATTAAAATGAAGAAAATTTGTGAGTCTTACATCACTGAACATGTATACATGGAATTTAATAAAAAATCTATCAATACAATATAATAAGACAATTAAATAAACTAGAGCTACCGGTACCTTAGAACTATGTGAGAGCAATTGCAAAGGAATACAATTACAACTGCTGTGCTGAGTGGTTATATTACTACCTGAAAAACAACAAGCAGAAACTCAACATTTCGAGCGAAGGGTCTTTGCTCAAACGTTGAGTTTCTGGGGTTTTTTTTTCAGGTAGTAATATAACCACTCAGCACAGCAATTTCACATTGGTACTATCCACACTGGTACTGGTACAGACAGTTTTAATACAATTACAAGCCTGCCAGCATGAATTGAACCTGCAGCCCTGCAATTCTACTGCAGCCCTCTGACTTAAAGAGTCCTTTTGCCAAGATGTAACCATAACTTTCTGTATAATTATACCATGATGGTGGTGTCACTGGTAGTATATTAAATAAACTGGGATGACACTAGTATTGTATAAATGAACTCTTGGTTAGCTTGATGGATTCTTGGCGCTTGGACTCTCAGGGCTTGATGGACTCTCGGCTGTTAAGGAACTGTTCAGAATCACAGAGCAACAGGTTCCATTCCCGGCACAGTACTTATTACATAGTTATTGTTCAAAATTTCCATCTACAGAAATTTGGCTTTAACCCATTGAGTGGCAACACTCTCTCCTGCATGAGTAAAATTGTCTGGCATTAGACAGAAAAAATAATAAGGTAGAGCCCACTGCCACATAAAAGGTTAACATTCTCTTCAATGTAGAATATTTACAGGTTAGTATAATATACCTGTACTGCATGTAGTATTGTCACTGCTCAATCAAGCATGTCATACAAGTCCATTGGTTAAAATTTAAAAGTACAAGCTTCATACCACAAGTCAGCAACTCCATTCCTTGTCAGGTTTGTTAATCCATAAACATACTCTCCAGCAAAAGAATAACATTTTCCAAATAGGACTATGCAGTACTTAAAATGCCATTAATGATTATATATATTGCCACTTGTTTAGACAACTTGCCTTCTGCTGGGAAGCTTTTATTAATAACTTTTCATTCAGGATCAGGATATATAATGAATCCATATTAAATACAATCTCTATTAAAAAAAAAATATACATATTAAGGTTGATATATAATGGTAGCAAATTATTGATTGATTGACAATAAACTTCCTATTTTTGGTTAGTGTACAAAGCAAGAAATACAAAATTCAAATGCTTTCACTTGACATGTTTAATGTAAGGCTAGCATGCAATTGAAGTAACATCTGCATCCAAATATCCAATACAACTATTCTCACTGGTAAAAGACTGTTTAAAATACTGGTGCATAACTTGTAACTGTTTTTTCCAAAATTCCTAATTGAAAAATATCATTCTATATAATCCAGCAAGGTAGATTTAGTGGCTGTTTATATGAGGTGATGGCACCTGTGTACCTGAGCTGGCCCAGTTTTGGTGACATCCAGACTTTGTTATTATATTCTATATATTTCAACTTGTGTTTTACTTTATAATATAGAACTGAGCTGGACTTTTTTAGGAAGATGGGGGGCTTCGGTGGCAAAGCTGTTATATGCACTTGCCATTCACCTCTAAGGCTGCAGGTTCAAGCCTCAGTGAGAACTTTCTCAATGCGACTCAAACCCAGTCCTCATGTGAAGAGTAAAAGTCAACACTCTGTCGAAAGTCATGGGTTTTCTCCAGGTACCCCGGTTTCCTCCTACAGGGAAATTTGACAGGGTGGGTGATGTAAAAGAGCCAACAGTAATTGGCACATGCTGTTGTGGTGACACCTAGTTGGCAAAGCTAAATAAATAAACTTAAGATACTGCCACAATTGACCCAAAATGTTGCTAATGCCAAACTAAGATTTTCCATATAAACTATATACAATGACCCAGGATTTGGCACAATATTCATGCTTTGTTTAGGCATAATGTAATCTTCTAAATGACATTTCCCAATCAATTTGAATATTAACCCATTAAGCCGTAGAGTTGGAGTTCCCCATTGACGAGTAAAATCATTTGGCCAGAGGTGTAACTTAACACTTGCCTGGGGCAAGTGAATATCATGATGGGCAAGTAAACACTTTATCTTGCTGCCCGATTGGGCAAGTTGCCTTGCCACTATTCATTGTCAGATATATTTTGTTTTATAGTGCATGGACTTGGTTCAAATTTCGTTTTTTGTGCACCAAAGCTATATCTGAGGCAGTATAACATAGCCATATAGCGCAGTGGGAGAACAGGTTGACATGTTGTCCCCTTAATTTATACCCCCTACCTAGGTACCCCAAGCAGCCATTGTCTGATGGCAAGTGAATTTTATTCACAGCAACTAATCTTTATGACCAACTTGCCCTGAGGGCAATACATCACTGCTGGCGGTAGACAAGTAAATAAAATAAGTCGGTCACACTAGGGCACATTGCGGCTCAATGGGTTAACTAGAGACATTGTCAGATTTTTTGGTTAACCCATTAAGCTGCAGAGCTTCCCTACTGAGGAGTAAAAGCGTCTGGCATTAAGCAAACAAAAAAAATAAGTAGGGCATACTGGGGCACATTGTGGCTCAATGGATTAAAAGATCTCTGTGATTTTTTTTGTAAGTTACATTTCAAAACTGTCTGCAAAAATATGTCAGCTTATTTTATTGGAAATTATACAACTCAGTCTGGGTGATTTGTTTTGGCAAGCATGTTCATCTAAAGAGGCTCATGTAAACAGACATTCATCAAGTGAAAGCGGGCTATAACCGGGTTAGTTACCTGGACTGGCTTGCCTTTATATAAGCGGCCCCTTGCACATGTTTTAGCTGAGTGGCTGACTGATAGAGCCATACATTGGGAAAGGCTGTCTACATGCTATTAATGTGAATATATACTAAAACTGTCTTTACCAGTGTGGGTAGTACCAATGTAAAAATACTACCTTAAAAAACAACTCGAGTCGACGTTTCGAAATTTATGAAGGCCCTTCGTCAATAGTGTAATTATGCATATTTCAAACAAATCACATTATTATAAAAGTATACATGTCAAGTGTCAACATAGCAAATACTTAACAGAACAACACATATGTATATCACAGAAATAATCCGTATATTATTTTCTTAACAATACGGATAAGTAGAGACTGTTATGTAAATCGAAATTTACATCTGAACGTTTAGATGCCTTCGTAAAATCGGCACAAATCGACTATAAAATACAGGCCTTCGATTTAAAAATACAACTACACAGTCTGTCAAGTAACTATCCGCATACAAATAAGTAAATACACAAGAGACATACCTTTGAAAACAATCTCCTTGTGTTCTATTAAGTCTTTCGATCTTTATAAGCAGAAAATTTGAATATAAATCTTTCCTGTTTGAATGTTTGCTCCCAAAAGATTGAAGTTAGCGCGCTGGTGTGAAAAGATTGAATTACTATAACACGTGATATGTTCTAAGCATGGTAATTGGTTGGAACTTTGGAACTTCCACTTGGCGTAAATTATATTCAGCAGAATTCAGCAGCAGGACATTCCACAAGTTCAAATTAATTGGACGAGACAGTAAATTAATTGGACGAGAAAAACTCGATCGTCGCGCGCGATTGAACAATAAGAAGCCGATACTGGTAATATTAAAAGCAATCTGACTTGGCAACATTTACGAAAAAGCGCGTCAACCAGCTAGATCTTGTGTCTTTGTCGGATGATTTTACACGAACTGCAGGCTTTCACTATACGAATTTGTATAGCAAATATCGCCATAATTCAAGGTTGAAGAAACTTCAATATAGTTTCGGCCATTCCTATGGATTCCTATGTGTAATGGTCGAGTTATATTACACAGGCCGAGTAAAAACTAGGCGGAATATTACTCGATATTTTTACTCCTACTATACGATTAATTGTGAAGTAAAGAATATGAAGTAATTCCGTTATTCTGTTTGTGAGTACTGAATTTACTCCATTATATTTTACTCCTTTAAGCGAAGTTAAATTGACCCTGAGTGGAGTATATGTTCGAATGCATATATCGAAGACGTAGGCCGAGTAAATTTAACTTCAAAATTTTCACTCCCAATTTTTGATCACTCAGTGGAGTTGAAATAACTCCTTGAAATTAACAGTGAACACTCAACTAAATGACCAATAAAAAGTTGGTTATAATAACTTATATAAATTGGTTGAAAGATGACCAATTTTTTCGACCAATTTGTAATAGTCAAAGGAACCAAATTTAATTGGTCAAATGCGACAAACTAATTAAACAATTGGTCAAAATGACCAATTGCCAATGGTTGCAACCTAAAAAATTGGTCATTTTAACCAATCAGTTTTTACAGTGTACTATTAATGCTACTCCGGAGTACTTAAACAGACTATTAAATTTAAATAGCCAACAACATTCGAGGAACACTCGCAGTGCTGATTTAAGTTTAGTAACTCCGAAATACAATAGAGCTACTGAAGCAGGAAGAACTTTTTCTATAACCGCTATAGGCCTCTGGAACAGTCTACCTTTAAGTTTCCGTTCTGCTAGCTCCATTAACTGTTTTAAATACTTATTATATAATTGCTTCCGTACGCACCAGAGTGAATTTAAACAATTTACTTCTTTTCCTGATTTCAAATTTAAGTAATATATAATTGTAATATAGCTAATGTTCTCTTTTATATAAATGTAATGTCATATATACCTCATGTAATATAACCATTTTAATTAAGTAAACTTGAAAGTCAACTGAATATTGATTTATAATCATATATATATATTATAATCATATATATATATATATATATATATATATATATATATATATATATATATATATATATATATATATATATATATATATATATATATATATATATATAAATGTTGTAAATAGACAATTGATATACTCCCCAATTTTTTGTAAATTTTATGAGGGCCACAAGTTCATTAGTATTTCGTACTATTAAGTGTCACCCTCTTTAAATAAAGTCTCTATCTATCTATCTATCTATCTATGACGTCCATGTGCTTGTCATTACGTCACTCAAATACATGGTAATTGACCAACTGAAAAAGCAAATGTCCGATGGAAATTCCACTTGTCCGTTGGATCCAATGGATACGCGAAGGTCCAATGGACATTTCCAGGTCCATTTGACAAATGGAATGTCCAATGGCCTTTTGATTTTTCCATCGGACATCTTGCATGGGTATTGGACATTAATCCATATTATATAAAGATATGCCTCACTGAAGACAAACAGCCGATCAATAGAAATTTTAAAATGCTTATACAATGCTATCATTTGTCTGTGCGAGATTTTTTGTGCCGTGTGCGTATATGGAGTTTATCAATTATGTACCTGCATATATCCCTGACAAAATTAGAGACACTTTATTCAACATATAATAGAAAATACTTCGCTAAACCTTATCTGCTATCACTCCTTTGCATTCACTGTGCAATGTATAAAAGGCGGAGGTAATTGCTATAGAATTATATAGAAGATCTATAGATACTGTGTATAAATATTGTACTTCGTGAAAACAAAAAAGGCGTACAGTGATTGTCTTATAATTCTGTTTTGTGCTTTACCAAGTATTGTACCTTCCTACAGTACCTAGACCTAGTGTTTAATATAAATGATCAATACTTTTAATTAAATAAAATCAATAGCATATAAACAGGCTATAAAGTTAAATAATTTTAGAATCAATAGAATGGACATTCAATGACTATTTGGCATCTGATGCACCTTTTTTCCCCCGGTATTTCGATGATTTTAATTGTGACCATCACACGACGTCACAACATCACACCAAGAGCAAAGCACGAAAGAGACTAGTGACACGCGTCGAATTCACTCTAAGCACGCAGCTTTGTCAGTCTTGTCAGTATTTCATCGAGTTTCGCTTGTTTAATTCTTGATCGTTCATCGAAATTGAAATTGCCTACACGTTGTGATAATATGATGTTTATCGTGTGATTGCGCCTCCATGTGGAATCTAAAATCGGTATACCAGTCTTCAAGTACATGAACACAACATGTATGTCTGACCGTCTGACAATATATTCCGATATTCGAGAATCGAGATCCTGTAACAGTGTATTAATATTAAAGGTCAGACAAACGTAGGCCTACTTTGGTTTTTGGTTGCAGAAGATGCATCCCGAGGTCGGACAAAGAATGGGGATTTGATCAATCAGGTGTTCCCATGGGTCGGGATTTGGACTGACACTTTTTTCTAAGTGGCCCGAGGGTGGGGATTTTTGACAGATTAACACTGATCTCAGACGATATACTGAAGAACGTCAAGAAACCTGAGCCAATTTTAGAACAAACTCTGACTCGTCCCCAGTCGCCCGCGTTGTAGCTGTTAACGCCTAACCAGCGAACGGGCATATTCTCCCGCACTAAAGTGTAGCGAGGGACTGTGGAAGAGTCAGGAACAAACTGAAGACTGGGCACTAGTTTATCGCTCGCTGTCTCGCGCGTTGTTTTTACAAGAAATGTGGAGATTTCTGGACAAGAAATAAACACCTATAAGCCATTTTATAATTATATTAATATCGATTTATACTTATATGCTAAAAATTCACATGATGTACTATTTAAAACACGAGTAGGAGTGTGTTTTATCAGATATAAAACGCGAGACGCACAACTTTAAATACGAATACAAAAGAATACTAATTAGGGCGAACAATTATATAAGAATACTGACAATATAATTATATAAGAATACTGTGTTTTATTAGCCAGTGTTCCAGTCCACTACACCGTGGTGTAGCGGACTGGAACACAGGCTAGTGTTTTATCAGATATTATAAACTCACTTCACGTGACATAATATGGCTGACATGATTTGCCGCAAGGTATATGAATTATTAATGAGTATTTTAAGTTATTTTGAAACGTTCTTTATATTTGTTATACTTTTAAATTATACCGCCAAATGTATTTATGTAATTTCCCTATCACCTGACATATAGAGTGCACCAGAAACCAAATACTTCAGAAATACAATTTCATCCCGGGGGTGGGGAATTTTGCCCAGGAATTTTCTCCCGAGGGAGTGGCATTTTACATTTGTTTTTGTAAAAATGTCAAATCCCCACCCCTTGCCCGACCCCCCCTCCCTCGGGGTTAACATTGATAGGTGCATAACGTTTTGTCATTATTTTATATACTGTATGTTTGAGTACTTTACCCGTTTACCGTACGTACCCGAGTAACACAAGTAGTATACGATGGCGTGCGTTCTGATCACTGAACTGAACTCTTAGAGAACTCTATAAAGGTCTTTGGGTCTTTCGAAGTTCACAGGTTCTGATGAAGACTTTCGAATTCTTTTTATATGGTGTGTTTTGATGGCATGTGTATCTAGCTAATGTATGTACTGACACTCGGAATGATACGGTTTATTATTCGAAAGGTTAAAACTTTCACAAATGATGACAACTTTTCATTTCTACACTACGTTACTGTAAAAGATGGACCGCTAAAAAATCAGCACTACCATTTGGATATTAGAAACTTAAATGACTAGTGGATATTCAAATCTACAATGTATACCGTAAACCTCCGACAATAAGCCCCCCGAATATAAGCCCCCCCCCCGTGTATAAGCCCACCACATGTACTAACGCTCACCTCATTCCAAATATAAGCCCCCCCCCGAATATAAGCCCACCCGAACATAAGCCCCCCGAATATAAGTCCCCCAATTAATATAAGCCCAGTAATCGTTGCTTAATACACATTTATTTCCCTGTTTATGACTGACTTGTTTATGTCTGACTTGTTTATTACTAACACAAAAGATCGTCCATGTATAAGCCCACCCGTATATATGCCCCCACTCCTTGTATATAAGCCCATCAAAAATCGCTTACGAAGTACATAAATCAAGGCCAGGGCTTATAGTCGGAGGTTTTTACGTATTAAAATTCCTTTGAAAATGTAATTGGTACTGTATGTTCTTGCGGTGTGACACTCCCCCCCCCCCCCCCAACTTTTTTTCCTAAAAGTCGATCCCAAAATGTTTATGGTATTAATATTGTTAGTCCAATTTAATCCAAAACAGACCATCAATTTGTACATGCAATATGTTGAAAGAGATGAACAAAGAGGTGCAAATTGTTAATAGACATATTACAAAACCTGAATGCCTGAGTTTAATAATCTGGTGTAGAACAAGATGGCTTTTGCCAGATTTTCAATGAAAATAAAGGTGAAGTTTTTATTTTCAATGTACAGTTCCCTTATACCTGCATATAGATGTGAAAAATCATGTGTTTCATATACTTTACATATAGAGTTTCATATAATTTTCCCGCAAAATGCTGGAAATTTCAGGGAATGTTTATTTCCAAATTTTCCGATGGGAGCATGAGAAACCATAATGAATTTAGTATTTAGTAGTACCATTTACCCAAGATTACCTATCAGAAAATGCAGGAAATGTTGTCCAAGGCATTCAAAAATTTTCTTGGGGAAATAATCTAACCCAACAATAGATACTTTGCAATCATGGAATAACTCGTACGTACACCATTTTTAGTTGACTTTGGATACAAAAATATATTCTTTTTTTTGGTATTGAGCCGTAATGCGCCCCAGTTCGCCCTACTTATTTTCTTTACTTATCTAACGCCAGACGATTTTACTCGTCAATGGGGAAGCTCTGTGACAGCTTAATGGGTTAATTGTAGTGTGGCTCAAAAGCCACTCCTGAAAAGAGAATTTGTAATGCTTTACATCTCTATAAGCCATATGCAAACATTAGAAGAAAGTCAGTCCCAAAACAGAGGACCCCCATCCCACTCAAAAATACTTTGGATGTGCCCTCTTGATCAGCTGTGGTAGTATAGGGTATGACAAGCTGTCACAAGCAGAAACCATGTATTAATAATTCGGATTGTCTGATTACATTTATCCATGGCAAACAATAGTACTGAGAAAATAGTGTACCAGTGTAGGTAGTGGCAATAATATGAACAAGCTTTCGTTGGTAGGGATGCAACTACCTGAAAAATATAACGAGCATTTCGATGTTTTGAGCGAAGACACTTCTGGAGTTGCCAAGAGTCACTTGAGTTGGCTAGTAACTCCAGACAATTACTAGGCTTCGAAATTCTCCTTATACAGGGACGCCGGAATTAGGGGGCCAGGAGGGGCAGCCGCTCCGGTTGCCCTTTTCCAGGAGGGGCAAGGGGGACAAAGGTGCCCTTTTAATTTAAAGGATTGCCTTGGCGAAAATAGCGAATTGTCAGAAATGTTAGTGCAATTCTTTTACGAATTTGCTTCAGAAAGCACAAGAAATGCAGTCATCGAGCTTCAAGAATAGCACAATCGCCTGGCGGAGAACCCCCTCACACCCCTATCATCCAATAAATAGAAAACATGATTAGGCGAAGTTCAACTCCCGATGTTTTGCAAACATCTCTCGCCCCCCTTTAGGAATTTCGCCCCCCCCCCCCATATAAATTACAAGGAGACAAAATTACATACATATTTTAGGCTTCTTAGCGGCTGGTGGTGTGCACAGTCTGCATAACCACTCATTTGAGGTACTTTGAGGCTACACATCTAAAGTGGAACCTTTGCCCACAGAGATCGCATAAAATCACGTTGTCGTATTCGTCTGGCAGTTTACATTCACATAACTTATTACAAAAACAATCGCTTGCATATTTTATCAATACCAGTGTTAACAATAGCCGCCACAGTAATCACTTGCTAACAATAAACTATAGGATTAATAAAAAATCTATGGAATGTGTTGGGAAGCGTATTGACTGTTGTCCATTGAATCGTCAACTTTCCATGTCAGTGTCAGTGATGTATTAAATCTTGATTCTTGACTTCCGCAAAGAAAATTACATTATATATATATATATATATATATATATATATATATATATATATATATATATATATATATATATATATATATATATATATATATATATATAGATAAAGATAAAATAAACCTGGTTTACTTCATAAGATTTATTCACTACAAACTAGTATATATAACCTTGGCAACAACATAGCGCGACATTTAAATTCACCTGATGAGTGTGGCAAGCATTGCTTGTCATACGAAACAAGTTTGTAGTGAATAAATCTTATGAAGTAAACCAGGTTTATATTATCTTTATCTCGATATATATGTTAATCACCGTAGGAAAGTATTTTTTAGTGAACAGGAAAAGTTGGGACTAAGTCGGATTCGACACTAAAAAATACTTTCCTACGGTGATTAACATATATAAAAATTATAAATGCCATATCGTGATGATTAACATATATACGGCTGAAGAAGACATGTTACTGTCGAAATGGTATCAGCAAATTCGGCATGGCTTTGGTGAGTGGCCATGTGGGTGTTCAGGGATTGTTGTGGCTGGTTGGGTTTGAATAT
>CACRXK020014811.1:0-12291 GCA_902702795.2 Paramuricea clavata
ACAGTGAATGGTATTGATATCAACATGGAGATTGATACGGGAGCATCGTTCTCGGTGATTAATGAGAAAACATTGCAAGAAATTAGTCGCGGTAAAGGAAATCTTGACTTAAAACAAACTGAAATTTCCTTACGTACCTACACTGGTGAGAAAATATCTCCGAAGGGAATTACTGAAGTGGTGGTCGAATACAATAACCCAGTTAGTCGGTTACCCTTATTGGTGCTGAAAGGCAATGGTCCTAATTTGATTGGTCGAAATTGGCTTGAAAACATTTGCTTAAATTGGACAAGCATCAAACGACTAGCCAAGCCTAACTTAGAAGAGGTTTTAAACAAGTACGACGACTTGTTTACAGACGAATTAGGCAAATTGAATGGCGTGACTGCCAAGATTTACGTCGACCCGTCAACGAAACCGATTTTTGTAAAGCTCAGTCGGTACCATACACGATAAAACCTAAGATTGAAAAGGAACTCGAAACGCTCGAAAGACAAGGAACAATTGAAACCGTACAGTATTCAGATTGGGCAACGCCAGTGGTACCAATCATGAAACCTGACGGAAGTGTTCGATTGTGCGGGGACTACAAAAGGACTGTGAACAAAGTTTCCCGTTTAGATGCCTACCCTTTACCTAAGATCGAAGAAGTTCACAATAAACTGGCAGGAGGGAAAACATTCACTGAGCTCGATTTAAGCCACGCTTACGAACAGATGGTCCTGGACGACGCCTCGAAGGACGTGGTAACGACAAACACGCATCGTGGTTTGTACCGGTACAACCGTCTGCCATATGGTGTATCATCTGCGCCTGGAATTTTCCAAAGAACGATGGAAAGTTTACTCAACGGAATTCCATACACTGGCAGTCTGGCATCCTCCTTGATAACATTTTGATTTCTGGACCGACGGATGAAGAACACCTTCAGAACCTGGAAGAAGTGATGAAGCGTCTTTCTGAAGCTGGGTTACGTCTAAAGAAGTCGAAGTGTCGCTTTATGCAACCTACCCTCGAGTGTTTGGGTTACCGTAACGACGAAACTGGTATTTATCCAGTTGAAGCCAAGGTGAAAGCAGTTCAAGAAGCACCTACACCTACCAATGTTACCGAGTTGAAAGCATACTTGGGATTGCTCAATTTCTATGGTAAATTCTTACCAAATCTGTCAACTGAGTTAGAGCCACTGTACCAGCTACTTCGTAAGAATCAGAGATGGAAATGGAACACAGAACAAATTCGTGCATTTGAACGATCTAAGACTTTGTTACAATCTGCAGCAGTGTTAGTCCATTATGACCCACACAAGAAATTAACCGTATCCTGTGATGCTTCACCCTATGGTGTTGGAGCGGTTTTATCTCATGAGATGCCAGATGGGAGTGAACGACCGATTGCTTTTGCATCGCGAACATTGACATCTGCCGAAAAGAAGTATTCTCAGCTGGATAAAGAAGGATTGGCTATGGTATTTGCGGTCAAGAAATTCCACCAATTTCTATATGGCCGACATTACACTATTTACACTGATCACAAGCCATTACTTGGAATTTTCAAATGTGAGAAACCCGTACCATTAATGGCATCCGGCCGAATTCAACGATGGGCTTTGACTTTAGCAGCGTACGAGTATGACCTGATATATCGTCCTGGTAAAGAAAACGGAAATGCAGATGCTCTTAGCAGACTACCTTTGAAAATTGAGCCCAAGTCTACACCAATACCACAAGAAGTAGTAAATTTGGTGGACCACCTCAATCAAAGTCCAGTGGATGCTTTGAAGATCAAACAGTGGACCTTGCGAGACCCCGTACTATCACGAGTACTTAAGTTTACACTTCAAGGGTGGCCATCGCAAGTGAATGATGAGAACATTAAGCCTTACCTCACACGAAAAGACGAGATTAGTGTTCAAGATGGATGTCTGTTATGGGGATCGCGGGTAGTGGTTCCTCCCAAAGGAAGAACGGACGTCCTGAATCTTTTACACGATACTCATCCGGGAATGTCACGAATGAAAAGTTTAGCTCGTGGACATGTTTGGCGGCCAGGAATCGATAAAGAAATAGAAGAAAAGGCAAAGAAATGTTCAACATGTCAAGTACACCAGAGGACACCCCAAAGAGTACCTTTACATCCCTGGGAATGGCCACATCGACCATGGTCCCGTATCCATATCGATTATGCAGGCCCTTTTATGGGCAAGATGTTTTTACTGATAATCGATGCTCACTCGAAATGGTTGGATATTCACATAACCAACTCGTGCAATACTCAGTCAACGGTCGAGAAACTCCGCATCACATTTGCAAATCATGGATTACCGGAGATGGTAGTTTCTGATAATGGTCCAGCTTTCGTGAGCAAGAAATTCGAGGAATTCATGAAAAATAATGGAATTCGACATGTAAAATCTGCCCCTTATCATCCTTCAACGAATGGCTTAGTCGAAAGAGCTGTGCAAACGTTCAAGAAAGCGATGAAGAAGCAGAGTGGAACTTTGCAAACTCGTTTATCTCGATTCCTATTTAAGTATAGAACCACACCGCATACCACTACAGGTATATCGCCCGCGGAATTAAGATGGGGAACCAAGTTACGATCACACTTGACATTATTACAGCCAGATGTTGGGAAAACTGTACGTTATGCTCAACATAAGCAGAAGAGACATTGTGATGAACACGTAAGACAGCGTTCAGTCTCCATTGGTGACGATGTTTTCGTGAGAAATTATTCAAACCCGAAGTTTCCATGGACTGCTGGAAAAGTCGTTGAGTCTACGGGCCCAATTTCTGCGAAAGTTGCATTAGATGATGGAAAAATGGTACGACGTCATCAGGACCAAATAAGTTCCTCGAGCACTAAAGATTCGAGTATTATTGCTCCCGAAGAAATTCAAGAAAGTAATACTTCCACAGAGGAAACTCAAGCTCCTGAAACTCAAGCTCCTGAAACTCAAGCTCCTGAAACTCAAGCTCCTGAAACTCAAGCTCCTGAAACTCAAACTCGACGTTATCCGACGAGAGAAAGGAGAAGACCCAAGAAACTAGACGATTATGAACTTTGACATTCTAAGTTAATATTCAAGACGATTATTTAATTAGATTATTTATTGACACATTTTTAAGAAACGTAAGTTTAGAAAACGGACAAAAAAAAAAAAACTTAGGGGGAAGATATGTAGTAGAGTCAAGATTGTGTAATATATGTTAATCAGTTGTCCTAATTAGTCATTGTAATATATTCATAACAGTTTGTATAAATAGCATACGTATGTCAATAAAGTGCTGATTAAACTACCCGAGACTGAGTATATTATAAAACGTAGTGCGAGTGATTTGTCAACAATACGTGCTGCGAGCGATTTGTCAACAATACAATTTCGCTTGATTTCCAAAGGCCATAAATCGATAGAATACTGGTGTTTAGTAATACACTTGACATCCGTAAGTACGATTTCTTACGCTGAATCGAACGGTGTCGCTTTCTTCTCGAAATATAAACTTGTAACTTGCGATTTGCGAAGGTTGCTGTTTCCATGTCGAAATTCCTTGTAAAATTGTTCAATTTTCCCGAATTTTCCTCAAAATGCAGGGTTATTTATGGTAATTTGGATAAAATTGGCAGGAGCCTTATGGATAACTGGGGATTAGGCAGCTCATTAATAGGTGCCCCAGCGAGTAATAACAAATTTATAAGATAAACATTCAGTTCTTCGTGTTGTTTAGACAAGCATGCAATCCTTCGTGTTGTTTAGGCCAGTCCGATTGTAATCTTCCACCTTTACAGTTTATCTTTGACTTTCTATTCAAATTATTTCTATTACTGATGATTCACTGACTAACAGGTACTAGTTAAAACATGATCAGCCGATCTTTATCTGATATATATGTCTTCTGATTAATTTATCGATCTTTATCTGATGTTTTAACGTACTTAAAAAAGACCCATCTTATTAGTTCATTGGCGAAGTAATTTTAAAAATAAACACTGTCTAAGCCGAGAAAATCAAAGCTGAAGTTAATGTAAATCAGGACAAATCTTTATCCGATTTACAAACATTGATTAAACATTAATTTCTTTTGAATTTTCTTCATGAAAAATTGATGAGTATTTTAAAATCATTTCAAACACTCATTAATAATTCATAAGCTTATTGGCAAATCATGTCAATCATAATATGTCACGTGCAGTGGCTTTAAACCTGATAAAACACTCCTAATTAGTATTCTTTATATAAAGAATATAGGCAAGTAACTTTGTGGAAAGCTATAATTTGGCGCTAATATACTCGGGTTCATTTGAACAACACCGTTTGACGCGACTTTACAAGACTGGCAAATGAATACTGACGATAACACCTTGAAGGAGTTTTGCTTGTTAATATTCTCACAACGGTAGTGTGGAATCATATATTGAACACTATTACTGTGTTTCACTAACCGATTGACTCTTAGAAAATTCTTCAAGTATTTTATACGCCATGTTATAATCTTTGATCAGATGATGAGAAATGGCGTAACCAATCCACGATTGTCGTTGTCCAGCTCTTAATTTTAGCAACTGATACCTCGTTTCCTTTCAGAAAAAAAATGAATGCAACATTCAATATTAGACTTGTCATACAATAAGTTCTTTGTAACAAGTTTCTTGTAGTTGTGTATGGCAAATAATATCAGTTTTGGTTTGTGGAAACACCACAGGTAACAATAAATTTACGTTATTTTTACCGCAAACAACAAATTTACGTTACAAACATTACTTACTAAACGATGGGAGTTCAGGAGTTGTAATACAGTACAAATTGTTTAAAAAATATTTTCGTGTTTTTTTTGTCATACTTGTTTTGTTATGATATATTCACACTATTCACCTTTACTTAACTTTACTGATCGAAAGCTTTGCATTAATAAATATATACGTCGAGTTTTCACAAACCACAACTTATAATAAATAATATGTGAAGCTAATTAGTGTACTTGTTCACGATAAATAAATTGTATTATATGTATTAAACTGCTGTCAACAAGAAAATTACCGCACGAGAAAGCAGAAAACTACAGGGGCCGGTTGTATAAAACTCTTAATCACTTTTTGTATCTGCGAAGCAGATATATTGCTATCGCAAACGTGACCGTACAGTTACCGTATGTTAGCACATAGCCATTCAGCGACGAGCTTATATAATTGAGCCAATTTAAACCAATCAGCGATTAGCTTACATCAATTGTTTATATCGTGCCCGCATCTAACCTGCGAACGGGCATCGTTTGTGTTGTGTATCATTGTGTTGTGTATCATATATTTTACATAACAATCATTGTGTTGTGTATCATATATTTTAATCGTCATGGATATTCGTCCGACATTTCTATTTCCATAATCACTAAACTCGTTAAATATAAAACCGCGTAAATTTAATTGAATTTCAAGCGAATCCTCCGTAGTGTTGTGGTTTAGGCACACGTATTGCGTATTTTAATTAAACAGTCAAAACATAGCACTGATAGCAAATTAGCAGGCAATATATTTGCCAATGAACAATGTCACAGGACTCCTGTATTTCTGTAACTCTGTGTTCAAAACAACAGTCCAACTAAGCTGTCATTATTTTGCTTTCTAACATAAATGTTTTTGTTTTAACAGACATTGTCTCAGATTGATACAAGAATGATAAATAAATGTACTGGATATTGGCTGGATAATTTTGTCAGAACAACGGCCACTTGCAAGACAATCTTACCTAAATTCATTGGTATGGAAAATAACTTAACAGCTACAATAATTATATATATTTATATGGATGGATCAGATCAATGGCACACAATGTACAAACTAAACTTGTGATATATACCTTCTACTCACACCGATATTCGCCCAAAACACAAATGGTTTTTGGGTGGATATGCTGTGTTAAATCGAACAGTTGTCAGTGTGGTTATATCATTAACTGTGCACAGGATTGGAATTGAATTATATACTTCACTCATGACCTTCAAAAAATTCTCTACTATTCAGTGATCTTTGATATATGAATGACTCATTGCTACAGTTTATATGCATGTTCCTCGAATAGTTTGTGTATGTTAGTTTGTTACTCGACAGCTAGTTAACATTGGCAAGTGTAAACAACAAGTGACGGAAGTCACGTTACCTTTGCTTCATATGATTACAATAAAGTTTTGAAAATTCGATGAGTATGGATTGACAAGTGACAGTTTACTAAATAGCCTGCTGCTGGCTGTATAGACACTTCGAATATTGTTTGCATGAAATTTTTATTTCCTGACTACATAATTATCCGTTACAATCATAATCACATTATAAAATTAGTAAAATTTTCTCAGCGGCGGGGGGTACAGTTGCCTCTGTTGCCCTCTGCACTGTGTACAGCCCTGTTATAGATGTGTATTATGTTTGACTTTAAAATCTTATTTGCTATTATATTATAATAAGTGATGAAATATTTCAATTGTGCCATGTCATCTTCATTATTCAGTTCCTTTCAAGAAAATACAAAATGTCAATCAAGTTTTTTCGCACATACATGTACGCGTCGCGTACCTATTTTTTAATCACTATTTTGTAGTTAAATAGTGATTAACTCTCAAATACGCGCTTTTTATTGGATGACGTTTGCACTTAATCATAGTTAACTTTAATCACTTTTTTATACAACTGGCCCCAGGAAGTTATTAGCTTTTCGAGTGCGAGTTTGTTGTCATTTAGAGGCACTGGGATATAGTTTTAAAATACAATAAAGCAAATTCTTCAAGATTTTAACTTGTACAAGGCTCTTTGTCTTCCTAGTTATAGCTCTTTTTACACACACTCCCCAGTACGTAGAGGTAGTTTCACAGGAATCTGTTGTTCAGACCTTCTCGTGAAATGGATTTTTACTGTATGAAAAAATTTCGACCTGGATTTTCCACCCATTGTTTGGAAATACAGAGTGTCCCTGATAGTATAGACTCCACTGAATCATTTAACATGTTACTTAATGTAAGCATGTAATGATTAATGTAATAAAAGATAGGACACATTTCATTTCATCATCTCATTTCATGACATGTATATAATTATCAAGTTAAATTGAAGAGCTAAAATAACTGAAAGTATTTTTAATCAACAAACCCTATATCCTTCCAGGTCTCTCATCTGAACTTGAAGAAGTGACAAATCTCGAAGTATCTGAAGATTTTCCTGAAATTTGTATTTAGAAATTGTCAATTTAACAAGGTTTTACATGCATACATAAATAAAACTTGTTTACCCTCGAGTTTACAGAGTATATGGTATGATGAAGGCTAATACTGTATACGTTTGAGAAAACATTACAAACATAAAATAAAATATAATTATACAAAACATATTTTGCAAAATCTGTAACGATGGGCACCAAATTGTGAGGAGGCCTCCCATGACGAACAGGAGCCACAGTAAGGCAACTCCCTAGAGCCTAATGACGTACTAACTACATATACCTTACTCAATGCCATTAGTAAATTCAAGACTGCCTTTATTAAAATACCTTCGACCTGTTAAAGCAACCCCTCCTAACCAGAGGCACCTAACCCATCAACCCCTTGCCGTGACTGAGGGGGGGGGGACTCCTCACAGAGGCACAACCTACCTTTCTAAGGGGATTACTTAAATATATTAAATTATTGTCTTATATACGGTTGTGGTGCACACTTAATTAGACGCAACTTTAAAATGAACACCTATATGATGATATACATCATAGATTTGCCTCTAGTACACACCTTATCAAACTTCAAGGCATTTCTATAACACTTGATAGCTTCTTCATACTTTCTGTATGCTCTTTGCACCAAGCCATAAACATGCCAACCTTTTATAAAGTTAAAGAACTTTCCACTACCTTTTACACTGTTTATCATCATCAATAAATCCTTGTATTTTTAATAAAATCATTGTGGACAAACAAAATTGCTGTTAATATTTTAGAGTTCAGCGTCATTTTCATAGGGGTTTTGGCCATGTAATGACCACTTGAAGATGCATGATATTATCAAATCATTAATGGATTATTTGAAACTTGAAAATATTCTGCATAATTGGCAATTATCAGGATTTGCAAATTAATTAATTTCCTTAAAATATTTGATGAAAATTTAAAAGAAATGGATCATACCGGAAACATCCACATCTCCCCAGAGGAAATTGGAAGAAAACTCCCCTACCACCTTTGGACATCCTAGTACATTTTACTATTATCAGAAGGATAGACTTCTGCATCCCCTGGATGACAAAAATTTCCTCCATATGGAGTCAGGGATTGAATCTTCCAAGAAAAGTGCAATTTTAATTAAGATATCATATTATTGTACTGTAAGTTTTAATATCCTTAACACTAAACTATATTTCTTCTACACAAATTAGTGGAAGTTTCGATGTAGAACTTTGTGTAGTAAGTGTCATACATTGCAAACAAAGTGTTGTTCATAAATATACATGCCATTAGTTATATATCAGTCCTATATTGTTATTTTCATGTATTCTTGTGTATAAATTGTTGTTCTAGATAATGTAAACGTTTGGTGGGACAAAATTAGGAACTTACGTTCTTGTTGTCTTTATAGTATATACCAGCAATCTTATGATTGTAATGAAAATATATACAACCTGGGTGACCCATATTTTCCTGCATGCTCCTCCGCCTGTATGATTTTCTGACAAAGAATGCCCTAACAAATTCTCACAACTACAGTAGCTTAAATTATGGATTTTGGTGGAAATGGCGAGGAAGGTAGAAAAAAAATTTAGGGAAGGTAGAAAAAAAATTTAGGGAAGGTGATCAGTCCAGCTCACAGCCCCCATGGTATGTTAGTGCTCAGAATCTACCCCCCTAAGTCAACTACATGACATATGCATGTACTGCACATATGTATCAGTGTATTTATGAATTATGACTCATGACTGTACAACTCGTTATTTTTCTCTCTTTCATTACATTATTTGACACAGAGATCAATGGCTACACTGGAGGTGCAAAACACTCTCAGGAGAGGTGCACAACTCTCTCAAAATGCGGCCATGAATGGTCAAACAAAGATTAGAGTTGATGTTTGGCCGACTCTCACTGATGAGAGTTAATTGATGAGACTTAATTGACTAGAGGTTTTGGTTGTTTTACCAGTAATATCCAATCAAACTCTCACAAAACATGTTTGACCGGGGCACGACAGTTGAGAAAATTCCCATGCAAACTCTTGCTTCTCAACTCTCATCATCGCCTGACCGACACTTGAGATAAAGGATACAGACATGACTAGTTAAATCATTTCTTAAACCCTTTTTAACAAATTCAAATGCCTCTTCTTTTCTTCCCAAACAATTTAATATCAGTCCCTTCATTGCTAGAGTTTCTAAATAGAAATATGAACTCAATTAAACAATGTACGAAGCAATGAGCAATATTCACTATGTTGCTTGATGGGATCAATAGACTGTTTATTGCATTCTTGCCTCATTCCAGAAAACATCCATACAACTCCCACAACGGAAATTGGCAGTTAACTCAGATGTCCTAATACACTTTTCCTCCCTTCCCCTTTTAAGCACCAGAAATTTCCTTCATGGGGGAGTATGGATGTTTTCTAGAACGACCCAATGACTTAGTTTTCATGTGGTGATCTCCCTCACTTTTTGTGCACATAGGGTTAACCCATTGAGCCGCAAAGTGCCCCAGTGCGCCAGGGGCGGCGGAATAGGGGGGCTAGGGGGCTAAAGCTCCCCCCATAAGTAAAAGTGGGGGGCTTAGCCCCCCAGAAAATTTGTTTTTTTCTGGAAAAATTTTGATAAGTAAGGAAAATTTTGGGTATTTTTTGAAAATTTAGGTATAAGGGGAAAAATTTCCAATATTTTGTTTAAAAATTTGTGTATGTCCGGAACTTTGGGTGATATTTCGCCAATTCCCCCTCGCTCCGGGTCTATAAATTATAAATACTGTAATGTAATTATTGTCATTCTTCTGAGATGTTGGAATCCCAGTCGTTGCATTAATAAATATCTGTCCAATAATAAGCCCATGGGTTTATACACGGAGCAGCCTGCAAACAGGGGTTTATTCAGGTGGGCCTAGTAATAATAAAAGTCTGCTGGCATTGCCTTATAATTCTGACAAACGCCCCTTTGAGTCATGCCCACCTGTCAAAAACTCAAAATCACAGAATAGTGCTCAAACTATCAACGAGCTTCCGTGTCCTTAAGCCTGCCGCACACGAGAGCAACTTGCTGAACTAACCGCCTCGAGTGGCAGCTAGCTCAGCTATGTATTTTCACCGCACACGTTGGGAAAACTACTCAACAACGACATAATTAACAAAACTATTTGCATTTTCCTCCATTGTGTTCTATGTCACACGAAGAAACTATGGTTTCTCTTTGGCTAATTGATTCAAACAGCTCAGCACTTAGCTCACAATATCCACAGACGCTGAGATTTTTTCCTCGCGAGGTGAAAAATATCAAACACGATAGAGATTTCCTCAAGGCCTCGAGAGGTCAAATCCTCACGAAAACTATCCGCACACGAGAGCTACTTGCTGAGCTAACCGCCTACCGCCTCGCGAGGCGGTTAGCTCAGCAAGTTGCTCTCGTGTGCGGTGGGCTTTACGCGGAACTGGCTGGATTTCTTTTCATTCTTGAGATACCCAAATATATTGAAGAGTCATCTCGTTTATCAAAATAAAAAGCAATGAATGAGAAAGATTTCTGTATCGAAATTAGAACATTAATGCATCCAGTCAGTCAAAATCATTGAGTAAAATATTGCTGTTTCGAACTGTTTGCAGACTAATCAAATTGGCTTGAAACACTGTCATGTTGTTAAAAGCAAAACGTTTAATATCGTTGCCAACAGAAACGTATTTGATAATCGATATACGTTTAATATTATAATCGATAATACCGATATATCGATATTTTTTCGCAATTGTATTTTGCTTAATTTTATGCAACATTTGCTTTAATTTTATGCAAAAGTTTCTGTTTTCAAATGATGCCAAACAGCCATGATATACAGTAACACTCAGCTTTGACTCGTCGGGTGTGTGATATTTTCAATAAAGTGTGAGGCCAGTGATCAACAGCCTGTGAAATGTCCACTTTAAGAATTGAAAATACATATAAAATATTACTTATTAGCATTGATTATTTACCACACTGCATGAATCATGCATGTGTGATATTTTTGAACGGGAAATTGTTTCAAAACATTTTGATTTTGAAAATCATTTGTCCTTCTGAAATAACTCCAATCAGTGCTTGAAAAAGCTTGATATGACGTTTAATTAAATATACAAACGTAAACGTGATATCGATAATACCGAAAAATATCGATATTCCGATATATCAAAAATTTCAATATCGAGTAATCGGTATTTATAAAAAAACGATAATTATCGGTATATCGGTATACCGCAACAACCTACTAGCAGCTTAACTGAACCTGAAAATCTCACACATAGTACATCCAAAATATTTCCCCCATTAAATTGGCCCAAAACATTAAATGTTTTTCTTGTTCGCATTTATTCGACTACAGTATATTCATCTATAAATCAACATCAACAAAGTTTTGCTAATTTTTGCTGACCTCAGTAATGGGCTCTGCTCTTTATCTTTAAACTAATATTTCCACCTGGTGTATCAATTGCCACAGACCTCCTACTTAATTTCAATCATATGTTCCCATGTAACCATAATTCTCCAATCAGAAAGCTTCGTTCGTGGGCGAACAAAGTCTCCCAAAATTATAAGGCATGCCAGCAGGCATTTATTATTACTAGGCCCACCTGAATAAATGCATGTTCGCAGGCTATACATGGAGAGGCTAACATTTGGGGGTGGGCTTATATTATATTTAGAATAGCTGGAGCGTTAGTGAATATGGTGGGCTTATAAATGGGGGCTTATACTCAAAGGTTACGGTATCCCAGGTCAATAATAACAATTATTTAAAGAATGAGGCAGTTTTATACTGCACTAACTTATGGGGGGAGGTTGTATACTAAAAATTGATCTAGTTAAGGTGGCTTGATACAGTTTTCAAAACTTAAGGTGCATAATGGTTTGAAAGTTAAACGTGCAGCAGATATCAGGATGTTCATCTATTTATGTTTCTTCTTTCAATTTATGTCAGTTTTGGTGACACATACTGCGGATTCAGGTAGACCGTTTAATGCGAATAGTTGTCGCGTTAGTTTTAACAGTTGTATGATGACGTTTCTAGGCAGATTTTCGACGTTTCTAAGGCGTGGC